>JAOTRH010076159.1:0-17540 GCA_034768845.1 Heliamphora exappendiculata | reverse complement strand
ACTCTGTGCCACAGTCGTACCGATGGTATGTCCATTTCTATCTAAACTGTAAACATAAAACTTATATTCTGCAAGAACTTAAAATCTAATTTTCTGTGTGTAAGTCGTACTCTACACACCAGATTAAATACTATACAGAATATCGGACATCCATGCATAACGAATAAATGATATACATACATTGCTCATAAAAATTATCTTAAAATAAAAAATTAATTTTATTAAAAATAAAATTTAATACTAAAAATATGATTTTCAGTATACCAACCCTAATAGTGAGGAGGATCGATGAGTCAGTTTAGGGTCATGAGGAGAACTGGGGAGTCAATTTAAGGTCATGAGAAAAACTGATGAGTCAGTTTAAGGTCATGAGTTGGACTCATGAGTCAGTTTAGGGTCATGAGGCGGACCAATGAGTCAGTTTAAAGTCATGAGGAGGTCCGATGAGTCAGTTTAGGGTTGTGGAGAGGACCGATAAGTTATTTTAGGGTCGTGAGGAGGACCGTTAAGTCAGTTTAGGGTCATGAGGAGGACCGAGAAGTCAGTTTAGGGTCGTGAGGAGAACCGATAAGTCAGTTTAAAGTCATAAGGAGGACCGAGGAGCAAAACATCAAATTAATAGGTCAAACTAAGATTTAAAAATTTGGAACAAAGTACGGGATAATTAAAAGCTAAGTCACAGCTTTAAGTTAAATTTTTCTGGAAAGAAAGATCGTAAATTAATAGGTTGAGTTAAGTACTAAAAATTCGAAACGAGGTGCGGAATGGGAGAAAAATAATTAAAAGCCAAATTACGGCTTAAAATTAGATTTTATCGGAGGGAGAAAAAACACTTTAAACAGATAAGAGTTTAAGAACTCATCAAATTATTTTTAGAATTAACCAAAAAATTTTCTTTAAGCATTTTTAAGAAATCTTTGACATTAGAAAATCATTTTTGAAACACACTAAACAAAATTTTAAATGAAACATTTTATGTTTTCTAAAAATTAATTTTGCTAATAAAGAAAAGAAAAAATAACCTACATTAATAAAGCGCATGTAAATAATAAGATATACAAAGCCCCAAACAGCCCCTTAAACCCTGAAACGTCATAAAGGCCAACTGACACAAGGCCGCCAACTTCGGAGTTAGCGGTTGCCATGAAAAGAAAGACGTGACGGTTAACGTATTGGCAGCCGCCTAGACAAAACTCTTCTGACATGGCGGTCGCCGGGTAAGAACTCTTCCAACATGGCGATCGCCATGAAACTTTTGGGAAACCTAACGGTGGCCAGCATTAGATATGACGACCGCCACTTCCAAGCGTGCATAAAGCCCTTTGAGGCGCGCGGATCAAGTTCATTCGTTTCTTCCTCACTCACTCTCTAAACTTCGGTGCTCTCGACCTCCTCTCTTGTCTCTCCCTTAACTTTCTCCTTTCTTTCTTGCTTTATTTTACTTCTCACGATGTTCACACTTCTTCTTTTGATCCCGTTCTTATTTGTGGCGGACCAGGAACATGGAGACGATGACCTTGGGGCACGGCGGGGCCCATCCGCCACTAGGAGTTCCTCTATGGGAACTCTTGGAGGTACAGCTTCCAGTCTTCTTTCCGGTGGGGTTACTTCTACGCAGCCCACTGCTGCGATGGATGCACTCATATTCGAGGCAGAGCGTGCCTCTCATTAGGTTGCTGAGGAGGAGGGGCGAGCAGCTGCTGAGGCTCAGGCGGTTGTTGATGCTGCTGCAGAGGCCGCGATGGCTACCTTCTTGGACTTCGACGCTGAAGAGGGTCATCTAGCACCCTCTGACCCTCACACATACGCTCCACTGCCTCATCACGTAGTTCCGCGCGGGATGAGATGCTACGAGCCTCTGGCTAATGCTATTGCAGCTGACATTCTTCTGCGGGAGCCCGATCATCATATGTCTCGCCAGCGCCCTTCAGTATGTACTCTGTCCTTTACTGTTTTAATATCAACGTATTTATCAAACATAGATGCATGCCTAGGATTCCCCCTCATGTGATGATGACATGATTTGATTATGATGATGAATGATGATTTATTTTGATGTGTTTGATGAATGATGTGGATGATGATTGGGATTTGAACTTAGTTTAGGCACCTATGCGATGGAGATTAAAGCAACAGGGACAATTAGAATTTTGAACAAATAATGAAAGAAAAGGGGCGATTATTTTAAAATAGATGGTTTGAATTTTTATTACTATTTTTATATTTTTTAGGGAAAACATGAAAAATTAGGGGGGGTTTTTCTCTTTTTTTAAAAAAAAAATTAAAGGGGTGATTTTTAGAAAATCTAGAAAATTTAGGGGCAATTTTGTCAAAATCTTAAAATTTGGGACAAATTTTTCACAAACTTTAGAAATTTAAGGGGTATTTTTCGAAAATCTAGAAAATTAAAAAAAATTAAGAAGATTTTTTTAGAAAATCCTAGAAAATCTTATAAATTTGAAAAAAATTCTGAAAAATTAAAAAAAAATTTAAGAAAATTCAAGGATTTTAAGAAAATTTTTAGAAAATACTAGAAATTTGAAGAAAACTTTGAGAATTTTTAGAAAATTCCAGAATTTTGAGAAAATTTTTTAGGACAATGTTAGAAAATCCTAGAAATTCTCAAAAAATTATAAAAATTTTTAGAAAAATTTTAAGAAAATCCAAGAATTTTAAGAAAATGTTTAGAAAATACTAAAAATTTGAAGAAAATTTTGAAAATCCTAGAAATTTGAGAAATTTTTTTAACACAATGTTATAAAATCCTAGAAATTTCAAGAAGATTTTTGTTGTTGTTTTGTTGTTTTTTTGTTTTTTGTTTTTTTTATTTTTTTTTATTTTTTATTTAGAAATAATGGTTGACACAAAATGATAAAAGGTCACCTGATGCGCTAAGATTTAGGATTACCAGGATATATAGAAATCACTAAACTAGGGTTAGGGTGCTTAGTTTTCTAAGGTTTGAAAAGAACCGAAGGACCGTCACCTAGGGTTTGAATGATTTGCTTGATTTATTAGGGTTATCCGTTGCACGTGTCATGTGTTTGATTTGCTCTTTATGTATCATTTGTTTTTCTCTTCTTTACAGGCAGGCCACTATGTCCGAGGCTTTGGAGGTTCAGCCTCCGGAGAGGTATTAGAGTGGTATGATGCCCTCCCTGCTCCTAGCCAGGCTTACATCGATGCCTCCGGCTTTGCTCGCTTCATACCCTTGCTGGGTAGGACGAGCAATGACCGAGTATAGTTGACTGCCTTGGCCGAACGGTGGTGGGATACCACAAACACCTTTCATTTCACCACTTTCGAGGCTACCTTGATGCCTCTAGATTTTGTACTTATTACCGGCATCCGGATTGGAGGAGCTTCCATCCCGTTTGATCTGTCTCTATCCCAGTCGACCGACGCACTGCGGTACTTCCTCGGGGCCGTTCCTGCTCAGATGGACTGTGACAGAGTCAGATACACCTGGTTCTTCGAGCGGTTCAGATACTTTCGGTGCACCGAGCCTCGCCACTACGAGTGGGTCGCCTGAGGCTTCTTGATGTACATGTTCGGTACCTCTTTGTTTTTGAACAAGTAGAATACCGTTCATTTGCATTACTTGGGTGGCCTAGCTCGTCTTGACCGGGTCGCATCGTACGACTGGGACGGCGTTGCTCTGGCTACTCTTTATAGTTTCATGAGGGCACTGACCCGGTTCCCTCAGGAGCTCAACATTGGGGGATACTGGAGGGTCTGGGAGATAAGATTTAGTTTTTGCAATTTTCCATGTATTTTTGTTATCTGTTATTTCTGCTTGCTGACATCTTCTTCTTTGCAATTATGGACCTATGAGTTCCTCAGGCTTCACGTCTCGACGAACTCCGCGGCAGACCCTCTGGTTATTCCCCGTGTAGCTTGGTGGTCCCGAGGGCTGAAGGGGAAAAAGGTCGGAGGGAAGGACCTTGACCGATTTTGGGTGTCTTTAGACCTGCTGACCCCTGATCGGGTATCTTTGCTTACCATTCTGTACACTACTTTCTGTATTATACTGCTTATTGCGCAATTCATTGTACTACACCGCACTGTTCTTCATTTCGTTCACTGCATTGCACTGCACTGGGCACTGATTACTGTGCATTGTTCATCATATTGTATGTCTTACTATTCTTTGCATTGTACTGGACTTTGAACTATTGCAGGTCCACTGGGATGTTTGGAAAGGGGTGGAGGATTGGGCCAGCGCAGATTTGATGCGTAGTCGGGACATCACTCCCATACAGATCCTGCTGGAGGGTCCATTTGGACGGGAGTACTATCTAGGTGAGCGAGTGGTTCACCAATTGCTTGGCCTGGATCACTTTCGAATCCCAGTGGTTCCTCTGGCCTGTATGCGCCGGACTGAGCAGCTGAGCCGGGTCGATCTTCTCCTCGAGCTGGCGGGGACTCCTGCTACTGAGCTCCTGGTGGCAGAGAGAGATTACATTGCCTCAGCCCGGGCTCATCTGATGGGACCACTAGGACCCGGACTGGTTTCCCCAGGAGGCAGGAGGTGAGGATAGGCACCAGAGGCTGCTGATATTGGTGCTACTGGTGTCGCTGATGGAGCTGTTCGTGCTGTTGGAGCTGCTGGTGGAGTTGGGGCTGGGGCTGTTGAGGTACCTCTGACAGTGTCGTTCTTTATTGCTGGGTATCCTTTTGATATCCCCGTCCCAATTCCTCTAACCCCGGAGTTCTGGCCAGAGCACGCCCAGGTTTGACTCTTTCTCACTATTTCCTTTTCGTCTTTCTTTATTCGTAGACTGCTCAGTTCTGTTTTATTTCTTGGCAGATGGATCAGGTTTGGCTGGATCGTCTCATGCTGGTGGTGAGAGGCCTGCGGACCCTTGTCCGCCAGCAGGATGCAGCCTTACGCGCAGCTGGGGTTCCATTCGTTCCCTTGCCAGTAAGTATCTCTTCCAGTGCCTTGTTATTATATTCTCTGCTTTATTCTTATTCATGCTTCTCTTTTTCAGGCACCAGTAGCTGCCATTGGCGCGGTACCGCCACCGGCCCCTGCTCAGCCTCATGTTTTGGTTTCGGCACGAGGTTGCCAGCCTCGTGCTTCTTCCTAAGCCCGTTCCCGAGGATCTGTCTCTTCTGCCTGGAGCCGCTCTAGAGTTGTCTCCTCCTCCTTTGACAATGACAACGGTGATGAGTTCGACAGACTTTTTGAGGATATATCTCGGAGGAGGCCGACCCATCCTCCCGTCGAGTCCGCCTGAGGCATGCCTGAGAGAGAGAGAGAGCTCCCCCCCCTTTTTTTTTACTTTCAAATACATTTATTTTGATGGGCCTGCGTGCCCCGCTTTGACATGCTTACATTCATTTACTTGATTTACGGGCCTGCGTGCCCCAATTTTTATTCGGATACATTTTGTCACTTTCTGATACATTTTGCGCCATTTATCACTTCACACGCTGCATGACTTTCCTTTATTTGCAGCTCAAATTGTCTTGGATGCATAATTCAGATGCCACAACTAATATAGATCACACAAACTGAAAGTTGACCCACACCCGCCATGTTCGAACATGGCGGTCGCCACTTTCCCAAAATATTTACTTGGCGGTCACCTATTTCAACATGGCGGTCACCTGGTCAAATAAATGATGTCACTGTACTATGCTTTTTGGAGTTGGCGGTCGCCAGTTCTAAGACGGCGGCCACCACTTTGAATGGGCCTTCTGTAAAAATTTTGATTTCCCGCCCTTTTTAGCCTTATAAATACTGACCTGGAGGCTCCATTTGCTGTTACTTCGGCTTAGATGGCTTCTCCTCTTTCTCTATGGATTGAAGCATTTTCCCATATTGAACGTTTGAACTTCACCCCATTTGGCCTGAATGCTCTTTTCTCTCTGAGGACCGTGGAGGTTAACAGTCCCTTATTGTCAACTGCTGCTCAACTGTGGGATCCGCAGTCTCATGTCTTTCGGTTTGGCCTTGAGGAACTTTACCCCACTGTAGAGAAATTTGTTTCGACTTTCTTTCTCTCATTTCGATAGCAGGTGATGCAACTTCTCGGTCTATGTAAGATGGAGGCTTCTCTTCTGATCTCGGGTGAGTGCCTTGACATTCCCTGGCTCATTGATAGGTTTCATCCTACTAGCGATCTTAGCAATCTTGACTTTTAGTTGTGGCGTCATTATGCACTTTGCCTCCTTGCCCAATATCTCCTCGTCCCTTTTAATGGGCGGGTTAGTTGTGCCCTGGTCGACATTGCTGGCCAAATGTGGATGAGGAAGGACTTTGTGCCCCTTGTTTTAGTCGAGACACTGCTGGGTCTAGACACTGTCCATCGTGGTGAGACTACCACCTTTGCTGGTAGCGCTTTACTTCTTTAAGTAAGCTTAACGTCTTCTTCTGTATTAAGCTTTCTGTCATACCGCAAAGCCTTTCTCTTACTATTTTAACTCTTGCTACAGATCTGGATGATGGAGAAGGTAAATCTTGTACAGAAACCTCCCACCGACAGGCACAATGCCGCTGCTTTCCTTTACCGCCCGCGCTATCAGATTTGTGACACCGAGGCATCTTGGCGACAATATCTTTCTTCTCTGACTGGCCCAGACATTACCTGGCAGTGCCCCTGGTGGCGTATTCCTGCTACGACTCTGACCACTATGGATCACCCTGGTGTTCTACTGATTGGTCTGCATCAGACTACTTTCTACTACCCCAGTCGGATCATGCGACAGTTTGGTCATAGTCAGGTCATCCCTCACCATATCCGAGGCCATTTATCTTTGTCTGTACTGCGGACCCCATTTTTGGCACTGTATTAGGATGCTTGGCCATTTCGCTCACGGATGGAGATGCAAGAACTGCAGTGTCCCGAGCTTTCTGCTGAGTACAAGACGTGGTTGCTGCAAAATAAGGACAAGAAGGGCAAGGAAGAGGGGAAACAAGCGGTAAAGAGGAGAAAGATTTGAGGATTTCTGCTTTGTCTTGAAAAATTTCATAGCTTTCATCTTTATTTTGTAGAGTTTGGGACTCGCGTGCCCTCCCTTTTATTTCAAAACTTTGTAGTTCCAAATAACGTAATGAAAAACACCCACTTTATGTTTGAGATGATTCAAATTTATTCAAAATTTTTAAAATTTCAAAAACTAGTTTGCATTGGTCTTACTTCGATTCAAAGATGGTTAAAAACGAAGAGTGCGGTCGGACTTCTTAAAAGAAGTTGCCTACGTATCCCAAAAAGATGGAATCCGGCCATAATGTAGTTCAAGCTCGGTTTTCACTCGGGTATTGACGCTCTCCTTTCGTAGTGCCCTAACTTTTGCCAAGGTTGCCCTTTCTGGTTTTCGGTCTTGCGGGCTGCTCTAACTTCTGCTTGAGTTGCCTTTTCGATTTTCAACTAAGCAAGCTTTTTATTTTATCTTTATTTTTACCTCAAGAATAGTATTTTTTGAGTTGATCAAGATTAACTGGAGTGGAGAACGCATTGCCATCCAAGTCCATAATAACGACTGCACCACCGGTCATGCTGGTTTTAATGAGAAACGATCCGGATCAGTTTGGCTTGAACTTACCTCTTGGGTCAAAAATAGGAGCTCTAATCTCTTTAAGGACCAAATCCCCTTCTTTGAGATTCTGAGTTTTGACCTTTTTATTGAACACCCGAGCTATCCTCCTTTGGTAACCTTACACATGAAATAGGGTTTGCAGGCTTCTTTCATCAAACAAGAGCAATTCTTCCATCCGATTCCTCTGCCATTCTGCTTATGAGATATTGGCCTCAGCCACTACTCTTAGTGAAGGGATTTCTACCTCAATGGGAAGAACAGCTTCCATTCCGTACACTAAAGAGTATGGTGTAGTTCTCGTTAAAGTTCTGATCGACGTCCTATATCCCCAAAGTACAAATGGTAGATGCTCTGGCCAATCTTTGTGCGAATTGATTGTCCTTTGCAGGATTTTCTTAATGTTCTTGTTTGCTGCCTTGACTGTTCCGTTGGTTTGCGGCTGATATGGTGAAGATTTGTCAGCCACTATTCGGTATTCTTAGAAAAGATCCAAGACCTCTCATTGAAAATGTGAACCATTGTCTGAGATAATTTCATGTGGGACCCCGTATTGGCAAATGATATTTTGCTTGATAAACTTAGCAACATGGGAGGCCTTCAATACCGAGTAGGAAGCTACTTCTACCCATTTGGTGAAATAATCAATGGCCACTAAAATAAACTCATGTCTATTGGATGTCTTTGGTGTTACTCTGCTAATTACATCAATGTCCCATACTGAGAACGGTCATGGTGACGTCAGGTTGTACAGTTGAGACAGGAGAACATGCATAAGATTTGCGTGAATCTGACACTTATGACACCTCCTCACAAACTGGATACAATCTGTCTCCATTGTCATCCAAAAGTATTCTTGTCGTAGGATCTTCTTAGCTAACATATTTCCACTCACGTGTGGCCCACTGACTCCTGCGTGTATTTTTTTCATCAGTTCTTGGCCCTCTTCTGTGTTTACACACAACTTATTGACCCCAGAATGTCCTCGTTTATATAATCTGCCACCGTAAATGACAAATTGTGCAAATAGTCTTCGTATTGCCCTTTTGTCCTTCTTGCTAGCAAATTTAGGATACTCTCCCTTCTGCGTAAAGTTCTAAATGTCGAAATACCATGGAAGATCGTCAGTGATATCCTCAATTGTGGCTGTCATTTCATATGCTGGCCTTTTTTCTGTTTGATTATCAAGGGGCCTCATTTGGACTCCGGGCAGTATGTCAATCATGGATGATAGGGTGGCCAGTGCATCGGTGAACTTATTCTGTAATCTTGGCATATGGGTAACGATTATTGATTCAAAGCACGGTATCAGCTTCTCTAGCTCCTGATGGTAGAGAATCAATGTTACGTCCCTGACCTTTCATTCTCCCTTAGCTTGTGAGGAGCTAGAACAGGTGGATTTTGTAGGTACTGTCGTACGGCATCAAAGGCGTCTTGACATTTCTGATCCCATTCGAATTTGACCCCTTTCTTCAGCAGACGAAAGGGCGGTTCGCAGGTAGTTGCCAGTTTTACGATGAATCGACTGATAAATTGTATCTTACTCAGAAAGCCCCTTACTTCTTGCTCGGTCCTCGGAGGAGGCATTTTCAAAATTGCGTTAATCTTCGAAGAGTCGACTTCGATACCCCATTGAGTGATCATAAATCCAAGCATCTTTTTTGCAGTAACTCCGAAGGCACATTTCTGTGGGTTAAGTCGCATCTTGTACTTCTGAATCCTTTTGAAGAATCTTCGTAGTGCTACAATGTGGCCATCCCGATCTTTTGACTTGACTATCATATCATCCATGTACACCTCGACCTCTTTATGTATCATGTCATGCAGTAAAGTAGTGGCAGCCCTTTCATAGGTTGCTCCTGCATGTTTCAAGCCAAACGGCATTACACGATAACAATAGGTGCCCCAAGGTGTGGTGAATGTTGTCTTTTCTCTATACTCGGGATCCATTAGAATCTGGTTGTATCCGAAGAAGCCATCCATGAATGACAGTAAGGCATGCCCCGTTGTGCTGTCTACTAAGACGTCGATGTGCGGTAGTGGAAAATCGTCTTTTGGGCTAGCCTTGTTGAGATCTCCAAAATCCACGCAGACTCAGATATGCCCATCCTTCTTTAAAATCGGTACGATATTAGCTACCCATTTTGGATACTCTGTTACCATCAAGAATCCAGCGTTAATCTGTTTGGCAACTTCTTCTTTGATCTTTTGAGCCCATTCTGGCCTAATTCATCTTAATTTTTGTTTGACCCGATTAGCATCAGGGTATAAGGGGATATGGTGCTGGACAATATCAAGATCAATTCCAGGCATATCTTCGTAAAATCACTCAAATACATCCTTGAATTCTTTTAACAAAGTTTTTAATTGTTCTTGTTCAACTATGGATAAAGAAGAACCAATTTGAACATTTTGTGGGTTAGTTTCATTACCCAGATTTATTGACAAAGTTTCTTCAATTATTGGTTGGTATGCATTTTTTCTTCTCTTTTTATTAAAAGTTTTATTTCTTCGGGGATATCCCCGTTGAATTCAAAATCATCAGAAAGCGTATGAAATAAATCAAACAAAGCAGAGTAACTGAAAATCTTGTTCATTTTAATAAAAACAGAGGGGATTACAAACTCAATGGTAAAAGCATGGAGAGGAGCACCAACAGATGTGCCATCGACTACAGATTTCGACTCAAACTTAGACTCAAGATAGACAACATGCGTGTTACAAGACTCGAGGGTCCAATTTTTTACTTCTTTGCAGTCGCGTCGACGATGAGCTTGGTGCTGTCGGCTGGTGCACTGAAACCCATCATGTAGCTGTCCTGGTCAGTTATATGCAGCTAGGCCATCTTCTCATTAAACAGCATTCCCAGGTCAGTACCTTCGAGTCTGTCAGCCCAATCTTCCTCTTGGGGCTTCTTTCCATCTTCCTTCCCTTCTACTGTCTCTTCCTCTTCTATGTCAGACATTTGATGGCTGAAAAAGATCTCCAACCCTAGCAGCTTTTGATTGGTCTCTTCATTGATCCACGACTCTGGAAAGCCACAATACGGAAAATCTTCTCCTTCCTTGACGAAGTATCCATTGAGTGTCCCAAAATAATTGGCCTTTCGTCCCCTTCTAGGCCCTTCCAGATCTTCTTCCGGTGGTTTATATCCAAGACCAAAATGGTACGAAGTCGACAATACCTGAATGGGTTCCAGAATTCCCTGCTGCTTACGTCCTAATCCCATGCTAGGGAAGAAGGATATTTTCCTCATCATTGTTACAGCCTGAATGTTGATATACTTTTCTTCTTCATTCATCAGCATCTGAACGGCCTGTGTTTCATTAAATTGAAAACTACTAAGTAACACATCATCTTCACTATACTGAACTTCCAACAGAGTTGTACCCTCTCCTCCTCTCGGGGGGTGAATGTTGTCCTCTCTATGAATGGTCAGAATTGTCCCGTTCTTTTTCAATTTCAATTTTTGGAGAAGGGTAGATGGTACTGCCTGGACATTTGGGTCGTGCAACCAAGGTCTTCCTAACAACAAGTTGAAAGACGCCGGTACATCTAGTACGTGAAATTCAACTGATGTCTCCAGAGGTCCTACTGAAATGGCGAATGACACCAGTCCTAGTACCTCCTTTCTTGTGTTGTCATAGGCTCTCACCCCTTGATTGCAGGGAGTAAAATGGTCTGGCCTCATCCCCAAGCATACGGCCGTTCTCAATGGGAAAACGTTCAAGGCGGATCCATTGCTCGGGGGTTGCATCTATCAGGACACTGGCCTTGTTCAACACCCTCAAAATTGCTTGCCCGTGCTTATGCAAAGCCATCAATAAGTCCCAAATACTGATGTTAGCCTGCGTCTTTTTCAACTGTCTCAATACAGCATCATCCTCCTCCTCTTGCTCTGTCTCTTTCTCTTTTCCACTTGGCTGTCCTTTCTCTAGCTAGGTTGACTTAAAATGTCGTCCACTTCTAGTTAGGTGTTCCACACCATCTTTGGGATCCCATAATCCCGGCATCACATTATCAGTCTGTCTTATTTCGTCTATGTGCAGAGGGCTTTCAAACGCCTATAAATCATTTAGGTCACTAATGGCTGCCATTTTCCTTCTTTCCTCGTCGTCTTCGATAGCCCATATATTATCAATTTTTTCCCATATGTCCTCTTCGATAAAGTTCGCTTGCTGCTCCCGAATGGCCTAGAAATTAGTCCACTCTGCCCCATCTGATTTCAACACGATTCTTACCAGCCAGTAGGACTGCATTTCGTCCACGTACACTTCCTCCTCAAAAAGTTGGGGAAGGATGATTCCATCAAGCACATGGTCAAACCCATAAGGTCGACTCGGGTAATCCAATGTCCAGTCATCTTCTTCATTGTGCTCCTCCTCTTGTTAGTAGGTTTGAATTATCGGTTGATATCATTCTCAAGTATTATCATTCTATTCTTCCATCCTGTCTCGACTGCCTCGAACCATCATGAATGAGCATGCTGTTTGATCCTCAATTATTGAAACATGAGGGCGTGGTAGGTGTACTGAACAGATGTGCTGGTTTGGGTCCTCTGATTCCCCCAAAGATATGTAATTTATCCCAGCTTGCGTGGCATGATTCGGCAAGGGGTTAGTCGTTATGTTCGATTTTGGAGCGGCGGATGGTGGCGGGATCACTTTGTTTTCAATGAGATTTTGGATCTCATGACGCAGCCTCATGCACTTATCAGTCAAATGCCCATGACCTTGGTGGAAGGCACAGTATTAGGAAGCATTGAATTTTGGCGGCAGGGGATCAAGTACAGGCATGGGGTCTAATGGTTTGATGAGCCCTTTCTTGACGAGTCCATTCAGGGCGGTGGCTAAAGAAATATTGAGGGGAGTAAACACCCTCCTTGGCCTTTGTTGCTGCTGGCTGTTATTTGACTGTTGGGCATTATTGGACTGCTGGGCGAAGAGGATGGGTTCAGCAGGTTTACCTCATTTGAGCGGGACACGGGGTTGGTGGTAGCGGATTGGTTCTAGTTATTTATGGGGAAAGTCCTTCTAGGCTTCTGGCTTGGCTCGACTTTTTTAATATCCCCTGACTGGATTGCATCTTATATTTGAACCCCGGTATCAAATAACTGCTCAAATTTGGAGAGTAGCTATGTGATCAGATAGCGTTTCAGGAGGGGCTGAAGATTCTTCACTACGATCCTTACTTATTCTTTCTCAGAGGGCCAGCTTGTCATTTTTGCAGCCTTATCCCTCCAGTGGGTCAGGAAATCAATAAAAGACTCCCTATTATCTTGGCGAGTGGTCTCTAACTCTCGAGTAGTTACATATAACTAGACATTATAACTGTACTGGCTGACGAACGCCGTAGCTAAGTCCTCCCAAATTTTGGTCTTTTCTACATCAAGGGAGAGGAACCATTTTTGGGCTGCCCCAGAAAGAGATCGGTAAAAGAGCTGAGTTTTCAGCTGGTCATCAATTCCCATCAGCGATAGGGTACCGACATACATTTGGAGATGAATTCTGGGATCTCCAATTCCATTAAACTTCTCCATGTTAGTCATTCTAAACTTTTCTGGTAGTTTAGCGTCGGGGAACAGACATAGCCCTCCCACATCTAGTATATATTCTTTGATTCCTTTTGCTTTTCTGAGGACCTCCATCCGGTCGATTTTCTCAACCAATGCTGACTCTCTGGACTGAGTGGTATTTTCTTCCTCAACTATCAGCTGTCGAGAGTTTCGTGGTGGTGGTGGAATGACTTGCGGTCCATCAAAAACCGATTGTCATCCCAAAAGTCTTCGACATTCTCATTCGTGTCATTCGATTGTCCATTCACAACAGGGATACGGGCTTGAACTGCCCGAATTTGTACCTGACATTGCATTTAAGCTTGGGTATGTTGCTCTACTGCTCTCTGTATATCAGTGATCGCCCGCATTAGTGCTTCCAGATTCACCTCATTTTTTGCCATTTTAGCTGGCACAGTTAGCTGTTCGAATACCCTACAAAGTCTGCCTGATCCTGACCTCACCCAAACGTGTGTTGATTGTACTTTTCTCAGCCCAATGGTAAACTCGCAGATAACACCTGAATCCCAAAAGCAGAGTAACTAGTATCAGACTATTCCCGGATAAACATTTTGACAACAAGTAGCAAACATCTCAGATTCCCAAAACAGTGAATCATGAGTAGATAAACAAAAAAATTGAAAACAATGCCCCTGCTAGGCTTATGCTGACGGCATAACAGAATAACCCAAAAATCAAAATGACGGTTAAGAAGGGGAATCAACTGAATTTTAGAGGGAAAGCTCATCTAAAACGGGAAAACGGACAGCACTTTGGCAGAAAAATGGAGCTACGTTGACTGGACTGGTTCGACCTGAAAATTCTAAGAAAAAAATGGGCAGCACGATGATAGGGAAATAACTCTCACAGGTATGACAATGGTTTGAAAGAAACGAGCCTATGTCAAAAAAGGGAGGGGAACCAATGACCCGGGAAGATCCCGGAGGGGAAAGGAACCACCTTAAAAAAACAAAACACTAGCATGACCCCAAGAAGAAAACTATGGTAAGAAAAACTGAATGTGATGAAAAACAAAACCCAGGTAAGAACTCGAAGGAAAAGCTAGCCTTAAGCAAAGGATAACAGAAAACCCGGGTTGAACCCGGAGAAAGAAGTAGCCTAAACTTGATCAAAACAATCATAACAATGTACAAAACAAAACATACAATGAAGAAAAATGCATAATCCAAGTAGGGTTAGTAATACCTAATTTGGGGGGGGGGGGGGGGTCTAAGTTCACTATATGTAAAAGGTCGATTTTGGTCAATTTGAACATGGTACCTTCTTAATAGAGTCGGGTATATACCTCTCATGCCAGGAGTGGTGTAGGACATGATCAAACGGTACGCCCAAACTCTTTTACTGTACCTATGATAGCGTACAGTCAGTAAGGGTTGCCCGTCTTCCTAACAATCCCCGAAACGAATTAACGTTCCGGGCATTAGATCGACCAGGCAGGGGGGTTTGAAAAATAATGCATATTCATGCAAAAATACAAATGAAAACTTTTATTAAGAACCAATGATGTTTTCAAGTCTGACCCTCTTAGTTGATTTTATAAACCGGTCCCTAGTAAAGTCGCCCGAAAATACTGTGGCGTTGGAATTTTGGAGTTTATGAAAATATTTCAAAAATAAGAAAATTTAAAGATGTTTATAAAAATATTTTAGCACATTGAAAGCTAAATTTTGAAAATCCTATTTTTTGTTGAAAAATAGAGTCGCCACTTAGTTTTTGAGAAAAACTAAGAAAAACAAAAATAGCCACTGATCTTAAAAACGTTAACCAGAGAAAAAGAGTTCGGGGACTAAGGTACGAATCGAGAAAGGTGTTAGGCACCCCGTCCGCCCAACCGTAAGGTTGGCCTCTACTAATCATCATTGGTTCTTTAATATGATTTCTCAAATGCATGCAAATAAAAAAAGTTAAGGTAAAAAAAGAACATCCAAAATTAAATATAAAAAATACATAAGATATGTACATAACACTCCAAATTAGAACAAATAAAGAGAAAAAATTTTAAGTCATACGGCATACAATTTCTAACTAAAGAATACATGGAGCACACCCGCATATAATTTTCATAAAAATAACATAAACTAGCATGGTTTGAACAAAAGAACAAAAATATGCAAAGGGTTGTTAAAATTACCTAAACATGATTTGTCACAAAAATAAACTAAATTATTTTAAGCATCACACTAAGGTAACATGCATATCCTTAAACTATCAAAAGTATAACCAAAATAAAAGTATGTGAAATTCCTATATTAAAGGAAAAATTTACTAACAAAGAAATTGAACTTAAAGATTTAGAAATAAAGAAAATAAAAAAAAAATTTGTAAAAGAGAACTGTGCTAAAATGATGAGGCTAGAAAAATGTTATTAGACTATTGAAAAGAAAAAACTCAACTATTTACATTTTATGTTTTAAAAGAGACAAAAGAAGATAAAAGAAAAAGAAAACAAAAGAGAACAAAATTACTGTAATAAGAAAAAATTAGATTTAAAAATTTTTATGATTTTTGAGTTTAACAAAAGTAAAGAAAAATACAATAGGTACCATGAAAATAAAATAAAATCAAAGAAAGAAAATGGAGTTTTATAGGAAAATTAATACTAAGATTTAAAAGAAAGAAATATTAAATGAAACTTTACAAGGAAATTAAAACTAATAGTAAGAGAAAATAGAATACTACATTACCAGGAGAACAAAGTAACAATAAAAGAAAATAAAATAAAATACTAGAAAAGAAAATTACACTACTATTGGAAGAAAAGGAAAAGAAATAAAAAATAAAAACTAGAAAAGAAATATTAAACTAAAAAGAAAATAAAATGAAGTATTAAACTAGTGTTACAAGAAGAGAAAATGAAGAGAAAATGAAATACTAGTAAAAGAAAATTAAACTACTATTAAAAGGAAAGGAAAAGAAGAGAAATAAAATTATTAAAAGAGTACTAAACTTAATAAGAAAAGAAAATAAAAATGGTGCATTGAAAGAAAATTAAAGCTAGCACTGCAAGAAAGGGAAAGGAACTTTAAATACTAAAAAAAAGAAGAACGTTCAACTAATTCTGAAAAGAAAAAGATATTAAATTAACATTACTAAAAAAGAAAAAGAAATGACGATAAATGCTAATAAAAAAAATTAAACTAATGTTAGGAAGATAAAAGAAATTAAAGATAACTATTTAACTTAAATGTGAAATGTAGTATTGATTACTACATTCACATAAATGTAAATGCATTATTATAACAATTAACAACATTATTAAATTGTAAATACCAAAATATATTAGCACCAATTAATAGATACAAATGGAAATTACAATGTGTTAAGTGTGAGTATGAAAGAATTAACAATTAAAGAAGTAAAGAAAATAACTAAATTATATGAAGTAAACAAGATTAATTACATAAATGGAAAGAATAGGCAATTTGAAATAGAATTTTAACCCGGTCACTCCAAAAGAGGGACAATAGAGATAGAAAGACCAGGGATCCAAACGAGGTACCTAAATCGTGGAATTCTCAAATTAAGGAATGTGCTTCAATCCTCGGATGGTGATAGCTAGGGCTTCGAATGTAGGTATTGGAGGTTTGGGACTCAATATTTCGGCAGGGCTTCGACGTCGGGGCTCGAAATTGCTCGGCGTCTCGGCAAAGCTTCACTCACTAACCTCACACTCAAAATATGTCCCTTGAAAATGTACCAGAGGTACGGTATTTATAGAGTTTATCAACCATTGAGATGCTGCTACGTTTTAGGGACACGTCAGGCCATTTGGAGTTAGCGGCTGCCACAACGCAAGTTGGCGGTCGTCATGTTTTTGAAAGGTTCCACAAAGTTCTATGGCTGTTCGCCATGATGGGAGTTAGCGGTCGCCACTTTTGGCTAGGGTTTCTACAAAATTCTATGGCGGTCGCCATGATGGAAGTTAGCGGTCATCTTACTTGGGCAGCAAGTTTCGATTGTTCGTCAAAATTTCATTTGTTTGAAGGTTACAGGTTCAAATACCGAGCTTCGATCACTTCCCAAGGATTGTACCAAGGCACTATTCACCTGTTTTCATCATCGGATTCACCTAAGATTGGGCGGGGTCAAATTGGGGTGTCTACAGCCGTAGCGGGAAGCTATCACCGCGCTTTATTGACCCTTCGAGATCCTAGAAAGGATTGGCGTGGTAGCATACCGTCTGGCCTTGCCACCTCAGTTAGCATCCGTGCATAACGTGTTTCACGTTTCTATGCTTCAGAGGCATGATCCTGATCCTTCACCGAGTTGCCAGTTGATGAGGATATCACGTATGAGGAGCGTCATGTGAAGATTCTAGATACGAAGGAACAAGTGTTACAGGAGAGAACGATTGCTTATGTCAAAGTTCAGTGGCTTCATCACGGGGTTGAGGAAGCGACTTGGGAGCTTGAGTCTGGGG
>JAOTRH010076148.1:0-17543 GCA_034768845.1 Heliamphora exappendiculata | reverse complement strand
GCCGGCAAGGGATACACCTGGCCGTGGGTGGATCCGGTCGGCACCACCAAACTCTATGAGCTGCCGGCCAAGGTCCGATACGAGGCGGGTACACCGTTCACGCAGCCCTAGAAGTAAAACGGGGAGCGGCCTTGGCCGCTCCCCGACTCCTTGCAATCGGCGGCGACACCTCCCGTCCCGCCCAGGTTGACGCGAAGTGTGGCTGTGTCCATGATCGTCGCCCGGGATCCAAGAAAAGCGGCGTGATTTGTCTTGTCATACGCTGAGGTACGCGCCGCAAAGCAGAAGGCGCAGGCCGCTCTCCACCGTCGAATCTTCCAGGGCTTCACGTCCCGGGTCGCCATGGTGGACGGGGCGGGAGCTTGCCATGTGTAGCGCCGGCCGGGACTGACATGACAGAGGAACGGCCGGTTGTGGCTACGCCTTCGGAAGTCCCCGGGCGGTCCAGATCGAGTTATAGCGGTTACCTGCCAGCGCTCGATGGCGTACGCGGACTCGCGATTCTTATCGTCCTGCTTTTCCACTTTGTCGCGCCGACGAACCCCACGAGCTCCATCGACAAGGCCATTACGTGGCTGTTCTCCTATGGCGCGCTGGGAGTCGATCTCTTCTTCGTCCTCTCCGGTTTCCTGATAACCGGGATTCTCTACGACTCACGCGCCGACACCGCGTACTTCCGCAACTTCTACATGCGCCGCGTACTGCGCATCTTCCCGCTGTACTACGGTGTCCTGATCATCGTCTTCTTCATCGTTCCCGCCATTCCCGCCCTGCGCGGCTCCGAAATCGCAAGCCTGAGGGACCATCAGGCATGGGCCTGGCTCTATGGCGTCAACATCTATCTCGCGATCCACGGTGGGTGGGTGCTGTCGTACATCGAGCACTTCTGGTCACTGGCCGTCGAGGAACATTTCTATCTGGTCTGGCCGCTGGTGGTCTGGCTGCTGGCGGCCAATCGCCGCGTTTTCCTCACGTTCGCGCTCGCGCTCGCCCTGATCTCATTCGGCGGCCGGGTTGCCGCGTCCCTGTCGGGCGCAAGCCCCATCGTCACCACGGTGCTCACGCCCTTTCAACTCGACGCGCTCGCGATCGGTGGATTTCTGGCCGTCTACCTGCGGCAACCGGATGGCGAGGCGGCGGCCGGGCGTGCCATCGTTCCCCTGACGCTCGCGGGTATCGCCTTGCTGCTCATGCAGTTCGGCGTCCGTCACTTCACCGCGGCCGGCGACACCGTGCTGGCGCTGCGCAGCGGAGCCTTTCACCTGCTGTTCGCCGCTCTGCTGCTCAAGGCCCTGGGTGCGCCGGCCACATCGATCTGGTCGCGCTTCTTCCGCAGCCATCCGATGGTCACGCTCGGCAAGTACAGCTACGGACTCTACGTCTACCACCACTTCTTCTCTTACTATTTCTCGAAGCATGGTACCGACCGGGCACTGGCCGCGACGATTGGTTCCCACACAGTCGCCCTGGCGATTCTGGCAATCGGTGGAATAGCGGCCTCGATGGCTATCGCGTGGCTGAGTTATGAGTACTTCGAGAAGTTCTTCCTGCAGCTAAAGCGTCTCTGGCCTTCATCCCGCGATTCCCACAGCCTGCAGTCCTGAGAATTCGAGACGGAAGCCCCGATGCGGGAATCCCGGGAGACGTTCAGGCCAGCGGGCCATGAGGCCAGGTCGGGTTCTTGCTTCGTCGATCTCCTCTTCAATGGTCGATTCCCTGTTCCAGAAGGACTCCGGTGTTTCGGGACTGCACGGAACCGAGCGGGCATGCGAATCGCTTTGCCATAACGCGCTCCGGAGATCCGGGTTGGCGGGCGACAGGCGACACCGTGGTTCGTCGCCACCATTGGCCCCTCGCCACCCATGGCCCATCGGGTATGGTAGCGGCCGATGAACCAATATCCGGGCATACTATTCGCGATGGCGCACGCTCCGGCAGGCAGACCATCTTCTCTGCAACCCTGAGCCGATCCATGAGCGACAGCCAAGCCCGCGTCCTTCTCTGCGATGGCCGGCACTATGGGACGCTGGCCGCTGCGCGCAGCCTGGGTCGTCGGGGCATCGAGGTCCTGGTCGCCGACTCCTCCCGTCTGGCCCCCGCACTTTGGTCCGGGTTCGTCGCGAAGGGTCTCCACTGTCCGTCGGCCTGGGACACGGATCGCTTCCTCAAGTGGGCGCAGGCCACGGGCCGGGCAAACCACCGTCCCGTCATCTATGGAACGAGTGACGACGTCTCGCTGGTGCTCGCCATGCATCGCGCCGAACTCGATGAGTTCTTCCAGTTCTATCAACCTGAGCTTGCTTCGCTGGTTGCATTCCTCGACAAGAGCAACCTCATCGGTCATGCGCGCGCGGCAGGTCTCGACGTACCGGATACCTGGCTCCCAGGGAGCCAGGCCGAAGCGGAACAAATCCTGGGTGACGAAAGCGGCCTGCTCCTCATCAAGCCGCGAACGCAGAGCCTGCTGCACACGCATATCAAGGGCGTCATTGTTCATGGGGGGCACCAGCCGGCCGAAGGTCGCGCCAGCCGGGATGATGCCGCCCGCGCCTATGCGAACTTTCGCAAACACAATGTCCTTGCTCCGCAGGTCCGCGCCCGCTTCCCTGACTGGACCTGGCCCATGATTCAACGCTATCACCCGGAAGCCATCGAGCGGGTCTACTCGCTCGCCGGGTTTCGAGACCGCAGCGGCCGCCATGTGGTGATGCGTGCGGCCGAGAAGGTCCTGCAGCAGCCGCGACAGCTTGGGACCGGCCTGTGCTTTGAGGCCGCTGCCGTCGATGCGAACCTGGCCGCCGGAGTGCGCCGACTGCTGGCGGACATCGGCTACTTCGGGGTTTTCGAGGCGGAATTCATCCGGCTTGCCGGGCGTGATCTTCTGATAGACCTCAACGGACGTCTCTACAACCAGCTCGCGTTCGACATCGCTCGCGGCATACCGATGCCTACGCTTTTCTACGAAGGAGCGCTCGGTCACGACGCCGAGGTGGCCGCCATGCTCGCGGCGATTCCGGCTGACGACTCCACCGGACCGCGCGCTTTCTGCAATCGCTCCGGACTGGCCGTGCTCGTCGGTCTCAGACGTTTCCTGGGTACGATGTCGGGCGCGGACGTTGCGCGCTGGAAGCGCTGGCAGACCGCGGACACGGGCGCGGTCATCGATGCGATCGCCGATCGGGACGACCCGCGACCGCGGATCCTGGACATTCTCCAGCAGTCCTACTCGTGCATGCGCCATCCGCGCGCATTCATACGGAGCGCCGGAGTGGACCAGGTATGAGAACGGGGAAATCGTGACGATGAAGGACGTCAACGTCGCAATCGTGGGTTCGGGCCCCTACGCGCTGTCGCTGGCCGCGCACCTGGGCGCCCGCGGCGTGCCCTACCGAATTTTCGGACCGGCAATGCACTTCTGGCGCACGATGCCCCGCGGACTGAATCTCAAGTCGCTCGCATTCGCGACGAACATTTCGGTGCCGGAGCCTGGATATTCGTTCCCCGAATGGTGCCGCCGGCAGGGGCTGGAAGATCACGAGCCCTGTACGATGGAATCCTATGCCGCGTACGGCATGGCGATGCAGCAGCGCTTCGCTCCCGCTCTCGAGGACACGCAGGTGGAGCGGGTCAGCGCGGCGGGCGAGCACCGCTTCGAACTCGCGCTCGCGACGGGTGAAGTGCTTTACGCGCGCAATGTCATTTCGGCGACGGGTCTCTCGGGTCTGGCGTATACGCCAGACGTGTTGTCGGGGCTCGGAGACCGCGTCACGCACACCTTCACCCTGCACTCCTACGACCAGTTTGCGGGCAAGGAGGTGGCCGTCGTCGGTGCCGGCGCCTCGGCGATCGAGGCGGGTGCGCTGGTGCACGAGGCAGGTGGCCATGCGCACCTGTTGGTGCGCAAGGCGGAAGCGACGTTCAACACACGCGCCGCCCCCGATCGCTCGCTCTTCAAGCGCATTCTCAATCCGGACACTGTTCTCGGCGCGGGCGCCAAGAACTGGCTGCTGCAGACGCTGCCGTGGGGCGTCTACTTCATCCCCGAGAAGCGCCGGGTGCGTCTCTCGCGAGGGTGGCTCCCGCCCACTGCTCCGTGGTGGATTCGTGATCGCTTCGAAGGTCATGTTGAAGTGCATACGTGCACAACAGTGGTCGACGCGAAGCGGGAGGGGGATCGCGCGCGCCTCTCGCTGCGTACCAAGGACGGATCGACACGGACTTTATCCGTGGACCACGTCATTGCCGGTACCGGATACGCACTCGACGTCGATCGCCTGGCTTACCTCGATACGCACCTGCGTCGGCAAATCCGCAGGGTCGAACAGGCACCGGCGCTCTCACTTCGATTCGAATCGTCGGTCCCCGGACTGTATTTTGTCGGCCCGCTCACCGCGCTGGATTTCGGGCCGGTCTTTCGTTTCGTGTCGGGCGCCCGTTTCGCGGCGCCCACCCTTGCGCGCCGACTCGCGCAGGCGCGCTGAAATTTCGCGGGAATCCCCCCAGGACCTCTGACCGCATCGCACGCGGATGCGGTCGGTGGCCTCCCATTCCATTGGCGGTGCAACATTGGCGGCGCAGGCCATGGCTTGCTACTCTTCCCCGCGTTTGCCGGGAAAACGCGGGAATTCCAGAACTTCTCGCAATGTTCGCAGGCGTACATAGGGTTCCGAGCCAACGTAGTAAAGTTGCTCCATGAAAACTTCACGGCGGGCGACGGCTGCGTATTCCCTCTGGTCACCAGAGCATTCCTGGTGCATCCAGTGAAGCGGCTAGCCACCGCGCTCGCATTGCTGCTCGCCGCGGGTGCGGCGTGGAGCCAGACGCCGACTCTCGTCCAGCATTACTACGCGGGCACCAACTCCCCGCCACGTGGCCTGACGGCCGCGAGCTATACCTTCAGGTTGCCCAACCCCGCGCTGCCGGGGAACTGCCTGATCATGTTCCTGGACTACCCCCATGGGGTTGCGGTTTCCTCGATCACGGATGACGGGTTCAACCCGTGGCCGGTCGCCGCTGTCACGGCGGACGCGGGTGCTGGCGCGCCGGTCGCCGCAGCCTACGTCCTGCCTAATGTCGCGGGCGGAACCCGGGTGATCACCGTCACGTTCAGCGCGCCTGTCTCTGGCGTGCACGTGGTATTTCAGGAGTATTACAACGTCGTGACCAGCGCCGCGGTAGGCAGCACCGCGTCGAGCACGAGAGCCACGTCCCCCGCGATCACCTCTGGCGCACTGGCTCCGGCCGCCGCGGCGAGCGGCAACCTCGTGCTTCACTATGCAATGGACAATGTCGGCCAGGTTGGTGGCGAGTCCGCCACGCCTGTTACGGCGTGGTCCGCTGGCACCGGCTGGAAGATGCTGGGTGGGGATATCAACAATTCGCACGACACCTCGAGCTTCGCCGTGCAGGCCCGGGTCGCCGACGGCACGGCCTTCAATCCGACGATGACGGCCGCCCAGTCCGCTCATGATTCCTTCAACTCGCTTGCTGTCGAAATCAGGGCCGCCTCGGCGGGAACCGCTCCGGCTGCCGGAATCCGCATCATCAAGGAACAGTTCTTCGTCAGCACGGCGTTGGCCGTACCGGGCTCCTGGACCGAGTTCTTCCCGGCGCAGGGCAACCTGCTCTCGGCGATCAACATTTATCCGGGGTCCACGACGTCCGCCATTACCGACAGCAACAACAACCTGTGGACGCAGGCGCATACGGACCAGGGCACACCCGCCATCCAGTACGCGCAGAACCCCGCGACCGATTCCACGCTCCGGGTTACGGTCCCGCTGACGGGCGCCAACTCGAACACCACGGTCGTGCTGTATGACATCGCGGGGGCGGCGACCTCGGGTGTGCTGGCGCAGACCATCATCGCCGGGGCGGCCAACGCGGACAACGCGACGGTCATCAACAATGCGCCGTCCATCACGCCGCTGAATCCGAACGGCCTCATTGTCGTCGCGACAGGTGTCGGCCAGGGGCCGCTCACCGGCCTTGCCCCGGGCGCACCGGCGACCGCGCTGTTCGTGCCGGTCACCTATCCCGGCGAAACCGACTTCGACACTTTCGACAATGCGGACGGATACGCGCATAGCTATTACGGCTCCAACCTCGCGCCGCAGAACTACAACTGGACGCTGCCCGCGCAGGCCAGCAATTCCTGGAACGCCGCCGCCGTCGAATTCAAGACCGGCAGTATCGCGTCGCCAACGGTGCCGTCGGGTCTCGTGGCGACGGCCGCGAGCGCGACGCAGATCAATCTGGCGTGGACGGCCCCCAGCGGAATCGCGGGACTGTCCGGATATCTGATCGAGCGCTGCCAGGCCAGCGGTTGCACGAACTTCGCCCAGATAGCCTCGGCGCCAACCACCACCTTTGGCGATACGGGTCTCGTGGCGTCCACCAGCTACAGCTACCGGGTGAGGGCCACCGATTCCGCGGGCAATATCACGGGCTATTCGAACATCGCGACCGCCAGGACTCCCGCACCGCCGGATACGACGCCGCCAACCGCGCCGGCGAACCTCACGGCGACCACGCTGAGCGCGAGCCAGATCGGTCTGGCATGGGGCGCGGCGACCGACAACGTCGGCGTGACGAGCTACCTGATCGATCGCTGCCAGGGCGCCACCTGCACGACCTTCGCGCAGGTTGCGGCGCCGGCAGTCAGCCTCACGGATACCGGCCTCGTCGCGAGCACGAGCTACAGCTACCGCGTCCGCGCCACCGACGCCGCCGGCAATCTGGGTGCGTACTCGAATACGGCCACAGCCACGACATCCGCGGCGCCGGATACGACTCGACCCTCGACGCCGGCCGGGCTTGCCGCGACGGTCGTCAGCAGCAGCCAGATCAACCTGCTCTGGACCGCATCAACGGACAATGTCGGCGTCACCGGATATCGCGTATCACGCTGCCAGGGCTCTGGCTGCGGCAGCTTCGCGCAGGTGGGCGCGCCGGCGTCCGCGAGCTACGCCGACACGGGCCTGAGCGCCACGACCACCTACCGGTACCGGGTCCAGGCGGTCGATGCCGCGGGCAATGTCAGCGGCAACTCGAACACGGTTTCAGCCACCACGCAGGCGACGATCGATGCGACCCCGCCGTCCGCGCCGACAGGATTGACGGCGACGGCGACGAGCACCAGTCAGATCAACCTGTCATGGACCGCCGCGACCGACAACGTCGGTGTGACGGGCTATCGCGTGGAGCGTTGCCAGAGCGCCGCATGCACCGCGTTCACGCAGGTTGCGACACCGGTTACGACGAGTCTCAGCAACACCGGTCTCCTGTCCGGCACGACTTACAGCTACCGCGTTCGGGCCATCGATGCCGCGGGAAATCTGGGCGCGTACTCGAATGTCGCCACGGCCACGACGCGGACTGCGGATACAACGGCGCCGAGCACTCCCGCGGCGCTGGCGGCGACGGCGGCCGGCAGTTCACAGATCAATCTGGGATGGACCGCTTCCAGTGACAACGTGGGTGTAACGGGATACCGGCTGGAGCGTTGCCAGGGTGCCGCCTGCAGCGCCTTTGCCCAGATCGCCACGCCGTCCACCGCGAGCTATGGCGACACCGGTCTCACGGCTGGAACCAGCTACAGCTATCGGGTCCGTGCCACCGACGCCGCCGGCAATCTCAGCGCCTACTCGAACATCGCGACCGCGGTCACCTCGGGTACGCCACCCAACTCCGGCTCCATCGCGTTCGTCCAGGGCAACTACGCCACACCCCAGTCACCAACGTCCACCGTGACGGTCCCCTATGTGGCCGCACAGAGCGCGGGTGACCTGAACGTCGTCATCGTCGGCTGGATCGACACGACGGCCGTGGTGACATCTGTCACGGACACCATGGGCAATGTCTACGCGTTGGCCGCAGGGCCAACTGTTCAGGCGGGCGCGGTATCGCAGGCCATCTACTATGCCCCGAATATTCTCGGCGCGCCCGCGAATGCCAATGCGGTGACCGTACGGTTCAGCACCGCGGCGAACTATCCCGATATCCGCATCCTCAACTACAGCGGACTGGATCGGGCGAATCCCCTGGACGTGAGTGCCGGCGCCACGGGCAACAGTTCCACCAGCGACAGCGGGCCAGTGACGACGACCTATGGCAACGACCTCCTGGTCGCAGGCAATACGGTCTGGTCGACCACCCCAGGTCCGGGAACGGGATTCGTGAAACGGATGATCACGAGCCCGAATGGCGACCTCGCCGAGGATCAGGTTGTCATCGGCGCCGGCAGCTATCGCGCCACCGTTCCCCTGTCGGGCACAGGCCCCTGGGTGATGCAGCTTGTGACGTTCAGGGCGGCAGGCCCCTGAATTGAACGCTTCGAGACTGCGCTGACCGGGATTCGGGCCGTCGCTTCGGGCTGCCAGACCTGATCGACGGGTGCTTGCGGCCTCAGGCGCCGGCGGAGCCAGCCCCGACGCCGTCCGCCAGTGCCTGGAGCGAGTGCAGGCGCTGCGGCAGCGCCGGCTGCGCCGCCAACCCGGCCAGCTTCAGTATGGCGTCCCAGCGGTGCGCCCAATCGTGGCTGCGCAGAGCGTGGGTCGCATTGCGCATGCCGATACGCCGCAACTCTTCCGGATTGCCGGCCAATGCGTCGAATACGGCCTCCGCGTCGCTGCCGTCGTCCTTGATGTTCACCACCGGGTCTGGCCATGGGAAGTCCTCCCGGAACGAGTGAACCGTAGGTGTCCGGCCCAGCAGCACCGCCCCCGCGGCCGTTCCTTCAAAGTACCGTGCACCCACTTCCGAATGGCCTTCTTTCTCGCTGTTCCCGATCTTCGCCTCATTGACGACAAAGAACCGGCTCCGCTTCGCGCAGTTCGCCAGCAGATCGCGGTGCTGTCTGGAATCCGTCGGTCGCACGAGCGCGGATGGCAGCGTGTCATAGACGTAGAACAGGTCGCGCTTGGCGGCGAGTCGCAGCAACGATTCGTGCACGGGCGCCAGGCGGCCACCGATGCTCAGTATGTCGATCACGCGCCGACTGGCACCCGTGAAGGGAGTGAATCGCAACACGTCCGCGGCGAACGGAACGTGGTGGCAGGGCTTACCAATCGCCCGGCCAATTGCGGGTACGCTGCTGGCAAACGACTGCAGCACGTGATCGAAGCCGGAAAGCATTCGCAGCAGGTGATCGTATTGGCTCGCCTGCCCGGTATAGAACTCCGCCATGAAGCAGACCTTGACGCGGCAGCGCGACTGCCAGCCATGGATCGCATTCAGATAGAGTAGATCCCACACGTTCATGCAGACGAACACGAACAGGTCGTATTCGCGATCGACAGCGACCGACTTCAACCCGGGATTCATCCCCGTAAGCGCCTGGCGACGGCCGTGCCAGGCGAGACTGCGCGCGATCCGGTGACGTGGCGGAAACCACGTTCCCTGCTCCAACTCCAGCATCTGCACGTCGTCGACGGACCGGATCACGTCTTCGAAGTCGTAGAGCGAACACCACGCGGCGTGAGTATTGACCCGCCTCAGGGTCGGCATCAGAACGCGCGGCCGCAAAATTCCCATGACTGTGCCCGTATCAGCGGTCAATTCCGGGACTCGACGTCAGGCGCCTCGCGGGGACGCGACACGATCGTCCGCACTTCATGCGCTGACCGGCCCCGGCACCCTCTCCAGCCAGATCTCGCGGAAGTAGTAATACACGCTGCGAGGACAAAACCGGCGGCAGTTGTTGATGAACTGCGCGCCGCACACGCCATCCTCGAGAATCACCACATCGCTTTTCATGTGGATCATCTTTCCGGTCTTCTCGTTGATGATCTTCTCGATGCGGCCAGCCACCCGGAACACCCGGCCGGTCATTGGCACCATCTCCGCATGCCAGCCCATGCCACGGTTGCGCAATGCCTCGTCGATCGTCTCGAGGATTTCCGGCAAGGTACGAACGCGAACGAATTCGCCCGGCTGCAAATCCAGGCGGCGCGAGGGAGTCTTGCCTCCCTTCGGAACCTTGCCACGGCGCTCGGGATACGGCGTTCCGCCCGTCAGCTTCTGGAACAGGTCATAGAGGGCGATCAGGGGCGTGCCAAGCCCGTAACGGCCACCGACGATGAAGCTCAGCGGCACGAAGGCCAGCGTCCTCAGCATCTGTCCCAGGCGAACGTTGCCGGACAGGAGATCCTCGAGATAGGGCGTGAGATCGGAACGTCGCAGCGGAACTGTCGCATCCAGCAAGGTCGTTGCCTGGCAAACGTAAGTCGGATCGGGCGTGTCCGCGGCCTCGCCGGCCTTGCGTGCGCCTTGCAGTACCACCGCATCGACTCTCGCCCCGGCCTCCTGCTTGGCCGCATCAGCTAGCAACCTGTCCGGATTGCCGGGACCATCGACTTTCTTGAGCCAGGCATCCTTCCAGAAGAAGAGGCAGCGCGCCTCGCAATCACCATGCCCGCTGCCATCGCACCGGAGGTCCTCAAGATGCACGGCCCGCTTCAGGTGCAGGCCACCAACATAATCGATGGTGTCACACGTCCTGTGAGCGCGTTTGAAAACGCGGAATCGCTGCCCGGCATACCGAAGCATTTCCGGCATGAAGGGCATGTTCTCGAGGCAGCCCCTGGCGTCGAGCGTGCGAAGAATTTCTTCGCGGCTCAGCACCTCGACCCAGTCCCCGACCCGTAGTGAACTCTCCGACTTCATGGCTCGCTACCCCTGTCGCATGCTCAATGGCGAGGAGCAACTGGATACTGGTGTCGCCGCGACATCGGACCAGGGCCCCGGGCTTCTCATGACGCCGGCGGAGCCAGCCCAAGCCGGTGCCGCCGCCACAGGATGTCGGCAGCGCCACCGGCGGCAATGCAAACGAGACCCACTGCCCATTGAGCCCTCGTGACCTGCCGGCTGAGAGCGCTGCCCACCATGATTCCCACGCCGAACCAGAGCAGTTTCCGCCATTGATAAGAGTCGTAGTAGCGGGCGAGATGGCGCCGCCATTCCCAGTGGGATCGCACGAGGGCCGAAGCTGGCACGACTCGACGTGCCACCACGGCCGACACCTTGACGCCAAATAGCATCACCAGCAGCAGCGCGCTGACCGCCCACGGGCCGGCTTCCGGACGCAGAGTCCCGACAACCCACACAAAGAGAACTCCCAGTGCCATGCGCAGGAGCGCTCCCGGGACGCCAATATCCAGGTCGATGCAGACCTTTTCCAAGCCTGTTCGCATATCGAACGCGCGCACTCCTCCGGCGCTCGCGCGACGCCGCACGGTCCTGGGACAAGGCGCCGACGAGGGCATTCAGTATAGGTGTTCTTGGTGTCCCTCCGTCAGCTAATTGCGGGAGACGCTACATAAAGAGGTGTCGAATCGCTCCGCCTGGTTGTTGAGGCAAACAACGCAGGACTGCTTCGCAGGTGGCCGGCATGGTGCTTGACCACTCTGCCGTCACATCGCATCCTCCTTCCTTTTCTCCGCCTGGCGGGGATCGACAGGCTTGGCTATGCACCGCGCGTATTTCGACGAAGCCGTACCGGGCGAGGACCTGCACCGTCGCTCACTTCGCGGTGGCGCCATTTCCATGATCGCGCAGGGCGGCAATGTGGTCGTCCAGGTCGCCTCGACGATCATCCTTGCGCGGATCCTGCTTCCTGAGGACTTCGGTCTCGTCGCGATGGTATCGGCCGTGACGGGGTTCGCGTCGATCTTCATCGATCTCGGGACACGCGACGCTGTCGCGCAGCGCGGCAGGGTCAGCGAAGGCGAAGTGAGCGCGCTCTTCTGGATTACGTTCGCCCTGGGCGTCGCGTTCACCGCGATCATCATCCTCAGCGCCCCGTTCCTTGCGCGCTTCTACGAGGAACCCCGCCTCGAGCCCATCGCTGTCGCGCTGTCGGTTACTTTCGTCCTGCCCGCGCTGTACTTCCAGCAATACGCGCTGATGCGGCGCGCTCTGATGTTCCGCAAGCTCGCGTTGATCGACGTTGGCAGCAATTTCCTGGCGACCGCACTGTCGGTCGCCCTCGCCTACCGGGGTTTTGGTTACTGGTCGCTGGTCTGGAAGCCCGTTCTCACGGCGGCATTCACCGGACTGGGAGTCTGGATCACTTGCGGCTGGTGGCCCAAGCGCCCCGCGTTCACCCACGGCGTGAAGGAACTGCTTGGGTTCGGCCTCAATGTCACCGGCTTCACGCTGACCGACTACATTGCAAGATCCGTGGATCGCGTGGCGCTCGGCTACACGGTCGGACCCCGGGAACTGGGCTACTACCAGAACGCCTTCACCGTCTATGACAACGCCATCAACGTCTGCTCTCTGCACAATGTCGCCACGGCGACGCTGAGCAAGCTCCGCGGCGACGTGGCCGCGCTGAAGCGCGCGTGGTCGACCGCACTGTCCTCGCTCACCTACTTTGCCGCACCGGCCTTCGCGATTCTTGCGGTAACCGGACAGGACCTGGTTGTCCTGGTGCTCGGTAGCAAATGGGAAGCAGCCGGCGCGATCCTGGGGGTCCTCGCCCTGCGCGGTCCGGCCCACGTCGTCGAGCGGACACTTGGCTGGTTGCACGTCACGGCCGGGCGACCCGAGCGCTGGCGGCACTGGGGAATTCTGAACTGCGTGGGCACGATCGTGGCCCTGTTCTGCGGGTTGCCGTTCGGAGCGCTGGGCGTCGCGGTGGCCTATGCGGCATTCACGTACGTGCTATTCGTTCCGGCCATTGCCTACGCGGGCAAGCCACTGGGGATCGGGGTCGCGGACGTGTTGAAGGCGGTTGGACCGCAGGTACTCACGGCACTGGGCGCCGCCACCGTTGGCTTTGTCGTCCGCCATACGCTGCTGCAGGACACGCCGCCGCTGGCCAGGCTTCTCGCCCTCGGGGTTCTGTGTGGTGCACTCTATCTGGCGACCATGACACTGGGCTTTCGCATGACCAAGCCGCTGACCGTCGCCGCATCGCTGGTCCGCAAGCGCAAGACCGACAACGGCTGAATCAAGATCCGAACGCCAGTCGCCCCGAGCGACTCACTCCGACCCGATTTCGAGACCAAAATCTCACTCCTGTGCGCCAACTTCGCGCAGGGGGGTGGAATCGGTGGCGAATGGGCGGGAAAAATGATTCGATGCGCTCTTGCAGGCCGTCCCAGGGGTGCTGGGCCCAGAGAGTGATCTCCGAATGTCGAACCGCAGGTACGTATTGATTTCGCCCTGCCGTGACGAGGCGGAACACATGCGCCGGACGCTCGATAGCGTCATGGCGCAGAGCGTTCCTCCGGCGTTGTGGGTGGTCGTCGATGACGGGTCGACGGACGATACACCCGCCATCCTGGAGAGCTACGGCTCCCGAATGCCCTACCTGAAGGTCGTGCGCCGGGCCAACCGCGGCCGGCGCAGCGTCGGGCCCGGCGTCATCGAAGCCTTTTACGCCGGCCTGGAAACGGTCGACCTCGGGGATTTCGACTATGTCTGCAAGCTCGACCTCGATCTTGATCTCCCGCGCCGCTATTTCGAGATCCTGATGCAGCGGATGGAAGCGAACGCCCGGCTCGGCACGTCGTCGGGAAAACCCTACTTCGTTGCCGGCCACACGGGGAAGCTGGTTGCCGAGGTCTGCGGCGACGAGAACTCGGTGGGCATGACCAAGTTCTACCGGGTTCAGTGCTTCCAGGAAATCGGTGGGTTCGTGCGCCAGGTCATGTGGGACGGAATAGACTGTCACCGGTGCCGGATGCTCGGCTGGATGGCGGAGAGCGTGGACGACGAGGCCCTGAGATTTGTCCACCTGCGACCGATGGGATCGAGCCAGAAGGGTATCTGGACGGGACGCGTGCGATCCGGTTACGGACAATACTTCATGGGCACGTCGCCCTTGTACCAACTGGCCATTGCCATCTTCCGCCTGCCGCGACACCCGGTGCTCCTGGGCAGCATCGCCATGCTGTGGGGCTATGCCTCGAGCGCGGTACGCGGCGTATCGCGCTACGACGATCCTGAATTCCGCCGCTTCCTGCGAAAATACCAGTACGCGTGCCTGCGATACGGCAAGCGCCGGGCGACCCGCAAATGCGATGCGGCACAGGAAGCGGTCTGGCATGCCAGAACCCTGCCGCAGCCATCGGGACGCGGCCAATGAGTGGCGATTCCCGCATCGAGCTTCTCGGCTGCCCGTTCGATCCGATAGGCATGCAATCCACCATCGACCGGTGTCTGGCGTGGTGCAGCGGGCCTCGCGTTCCGCATACCGTGATCACGATGAACGCGGCTCTTCTCTGCATGATCAGGCGTGACAAGGAACTGCGCGATGCATGCCGCCACGGCGACTTGACCGTGGCCGATGGCGTGCCCGTTGTCTGGACCTCGCGACTTGCCGGCCGCCCGCTGCCCGAACGGGTGGCCGGTGTCGATCTCACGAGCAGGCTCCTGGCCGCGGGAGCCGCGCGCGGCCTGAGTGTCTACTTCCTTGGCGCCCGCGCCGAAGTCCTCGAGAAGCTGGTGGAGCTGTGTCACCGTGACTATCCGGGACTCGTGGTGGCGGGCTGGCGCAATGGCTATTTCTCCGCCGCCGACCACGCCGGCATCGTGGCCGAGATTTCCCGGCTCGCTCCGCACATGCTGTTCGTCGGCATGCCGAGTCCCTTCAAGGAAGTCTGGTGCGAACGTCATCGAGAGGCGCTCGGCGTTCCGGTGATCGTGGGTGTTGGCGGTACATTCGACGTACTGACAGGGGTCGTGCGCCGCGCGCCGCGCCTCCTCCAGGCCGTGGGCATGGAGTGGTCGTGGCGCCTGGCGATGGAGCCAAGAAAGATGTGGAAACGCTATCTGCATACGAACATCGAATTCATCCGCATGGCGGCCCGCGAAATCTTCCGGCTGCGAACCATCCGCGCGGAGCGCAGTTAAGATGCCGGATCGCAAGACCGTCGACATCTTCATTGGCACACGACCGGAAGCCATCAAGATGGCACCGGTCGTGGCCGCGCTGAAGCAGCAGGGCGAACTGGAATGCCGGGTCATTGCCACCGGGCAACACCGGGAGATGTTCCGGCAAGTCGCGGCGGAACTCGGCTTCACCGCGGATGCGGATCTCGACACCATGCAGCCGAACCAGACGCTCGCGGGCCTTACGGCCCGACTGATGCAAAGCATCGATGCATGGCTTGATCGGGGCCACCCCGATATCGCCCTGGTGCAGGGCGATACGACGACGGTCCTGGTGGCCGCCCTGGCGTGTTTCTATCGCCGTATCCCGGTTGGACACGTCGAGGCGGGACTGCGCACGGCAAGCGTCCTTTCGCCGTTTCCGGAAGAACTCAACCGCAGGTTGTCCTCGCAGATGGTGTCGCTGCACTTCGCCCCCACGCCGGCGGCCCGGGCCGCGCTATTGCGTGAAGGCATCCCCGACGGCGTCATCGAGGTGACGGGCAATACGGTCGTGGACACGCTGTTCATGGAACTGGCCCGTCAGAAGGAGCCGGGCGTTCGCGCCGCGATCGAAACATCGCTGGCCGCCGCGATTGGCGAGGATTGGGCGACGCGACCTTTCGTTCTCATCACCGGGCACAGGCGGGAGAACTTCGGGGACGGTTTCGAGCAGATCTGCCGCGCCATCAGGCAGCTCGCGCTGCGCTACCCCCTGTACCGGTTCGTCTATCCGGTGCACCTGAATCCCAATGTGCAGCAGCCGGTCAAGCGCCTGCTCGACGGGGTCGCCAATGTCGTCCTCATCTCCCCGCAGGGCTATCGGAATTTCGTCGCCCTGATGTCGCACTGCAAGCTCGTGCTGACGGACTCCGGTGGCGTCCAGGAGGAGGCCCCGTCACTTGGCAAACCGGTCATCGTGATGCGCGAATCCACGGAACGCCCCGAGGGCGTTGAGGCCGGCACCGCGCGGCTGGTAGGGTCAGGCGAAGCCAGCATCGTACGGAGCGTGAGCGAGCTGCTCGATGATTCCGCCGCCTACGACGCGATGGCCAATGCGGTGAATCCCTACGGCGACGGTCACGCGGCCGGGCGCATCGTTGCGCGGGTCAGCCGCTATCTGCGCGATGGCGGCGGCCTCTAGATGCGGCGACCATGTTCAAGTATTTCCTGATCTCGATCGTGGTCGCGCCGATTCTCTTTGGCGTCGCGGCGGCGCGCGGACGTAATGTGGCGCGCGATCGCAAGAACGTAAAGATCGCCTGGGTCGTCTACGGCATCCTGTGGTTCTGCACGCTCTACTATCTGAGGATACGGTGGAGCTGAGGCAGCGAAAGGCCGCCAGTCATCAGGAGCCGTCCGGGCGCAGCAGCCTGGCTGCCAGGATCCTGTTCGGACTGTTGCTGATCGCGTGGATCGGCGAATGGCCTCCCGAATTCGATACGGTCATGTACAACGGCCTGTGGCGCAGTCCCCTGGTGGTTTTCGGGCCACTCTTCACGCCCGTGCCGGGCATCAGCCTGCTTCCCTGGCAGATCCTGCTGATCGTCCTAGCGCCCTTTTGCCTCGCCAGTTCCGGCGCCTTCCGGCAGCGTGCCCGCGAACTGGACCGGGCGATCATGGTGAGCTTCGCCTGCATTGCCATCACTTTCCTGTGGGGCTTGATGCGTGGCGGTTCGCCGTATTTCACGTACTACCAGACCTGGCGCTTCATGGCGGGACTGCTGGTGGCCTACTTGCTCATGGCCGTCGTGCGCTCGCCCCGCGATTTCTGGACGCTCGCGAAGATCCTGCTCCTCGCGGCGATGATCAGGGCGACGCTGTGCATCTATGTCTACTGGACACTCATCAACGGCAAGATCTTTCCGCTGCCCGAATACGTGACGAACCACGATGATTCCCTGCTATTCGTCACGGCGATCCTGATCGTCGTCAGCTGGGCCCTCGTCAGGGGCGGGAGAGCCGCCTGGACGGCGACGGCGCTCGTCTCGATCTATCTGTTCTATGCGATCGTGCTGAATACCCGGCGCATTGCGTGGGTGGAACTGGCCGTCGCATTGGTGATGATCTACGTTCTGATGGGAGCCGGGCCATTGCGAAGTCGAATAAACCGCTGGGCACTGGCCGCCCTGCCATTGCTGCTCGTATACATTGTCGTGGGATGGGGTCGCGAAGGCGCCTTCTTCGCGCCGGTTCACGCGTTGTCCTCGACCGGAAGCGACTACGACCCCTCTTCGCTCACGCGACAGGAGGAAGCGCGCAACCTGCTGAATACCCTGTCGGCTGGCGGTAATCCGCTCCTGGGAACCGGCTGGGGCATTCCCTACCAGAAATTCGAAAGCTACTGGTCGAACTACTCGGCCAACTGGACCCTGGTGCTCTATACGCCGCACAACTCGCTGCTCGGCCTCGCTGTTTTCGCGGGACTGGTGGGGATTCTCGGCATCTGGGGCGTCGTGCCGATTGGCGCGCATCTGGCCGCCCGGGGCTACCGGGGTGCCAGTGAGCCGCTGCCGCGGGCGGTGGCAATGGTTTCACTCGGTGTACTGGTAGCCTACAGCGCCCACTGCTACGGCGACATTGGCCTGCAGTCCTTCCCCTGCTGTCTGATATTCGGCGTGGCGCTCGCGGCAGCGGGCAAGGTCGCGGCCTGGAGCGACGCG
>JAOTRH010076127.1:0-17544 GCA_034768845.1 Heliamphora exappendiculata | reverse complement strand
ATCAATAGCCACTCATGGCTGTTGGTTTCCAGGCTTCAATTGCAATTGAATGGCCAATTCAATTGTAATTGATTCAGTTATTGAAATCTGAATTTCAATGGCCAATGAAATTCACGTATTCCAACAGAGACTATTCATGGTGATGATTTCTTTAATTTTCTTCATTAAAAATATTTTCAAATGTTAACCAAATATCAAAAAATACAAATAAAAAAATTTATTTATACAAAATTATTTTATATGAAAATTATTTTTACGATAAAATATTTTTCGTCGAAACAAACGACATTAAAAAGCCACTTTATGTAATATTTTACATGTACATTCTCTCTTATTATATTTTCACGATAAAATGTAATAAGTGATAATTTTTGTGGTTGGAAAAAATATTAACAGAGAGTGATTGATATTAAAAAGCCACTTTATGTCAAAAGATAATAAGGCAATACGCCAAAAATCTTTAAGTTAAAAAAGTTATTATATTTTTGTATTTATTAATGTTATGTTCAATATGGAATTTTTTTGGATAAATCTAGACAAATAAATTTTAAAAATATAATTTTAAAAAAACATAAGTTAATTAGTGTGGGATCCTACTTTTTGCTACCTTTTAAAAAAATAAGTCCTATCGATAAGTTAATTATTTCATTAGGTCTTAATTTTAAATTAATTATTTATATAGACTATTTTACCTTTTCTTTAAATAGAATGAGATATAGAAAATAAAAAAGTGAAAGAATATTGAAAGAGAAGAAGAGAAAAAAGAAAAGATATAGAAAGGAAAAAGAAGAGGGATATAAAGATAATAAAGAAGAGAGATTGTTAGAGTAACTTTAACCCATTATCTATAACTTCATTTTAGAGTAATTAAAAATACTTTTCTACTCATTCTCTAAGCCATTATTTAATTTAGAGAATGCCAATTTCATGCTCTATATTTAGAGTGTTAAGAAATTATAGAGAATCATTCTTCAGTTTATAAAGCTCTTTCCTACTCAAATTTATTTAATATGCTTGAATTTTGTGTGTTAGAAGAGGTGGACATATGTAAGAAGGTGGTAGATGAAAATGATGATGATAATGTGTGCTCTACAAGTATAGACATGGTAGTATTAGTGTGGAAGATATGAACAACTTTTTAGTGGATGTGGTTGCTAATCGCAATGTGGATCTTGAGAAATTGGTAGAGTATCAAGTAGACTCCTCTTGCAAATGAGAGAAGAAGTTTGTCATCTCTTTTGAAAGTATCTCTGAGCCTAATATCGTTCGTTGATCTACACGTTTGAAAATATCTCTAAAGACCATTTCAGATGGAAACTTTGTTACCCTTTGGATGACTCCGACTTCAAATGACAAGAATAAGAAAAAATTTCTGGAGAGAATTGAAAATTTTAAGTTTCTTAAAGAAAAATTAGTCAATTTGAACAAGTATAAGAAATCGTGCTTAAGTAAAAAGTTTCTAGTCTTGTTATGATTTTGTATTTTGTTGATTTGCTCTATTATCATTTTATTGGCTTTTAGAGGTGTGTATCGAACACTTTTATATATCTTTAGTTTTGATTAATATATACATTTAATTAACTAAAAAAATATAGAGAATAAACATTTCATTCATTAAATGAATAAAATTTTTATTTTTAATAAGTTTTGTAGTATTAGAAAGATATTTACAATATTTTTAATAAGAGATCACTAATGAATATATGATAATAAAATCTTAAAAAACTTTAATTTGTATATTTAAGTTTTTTAAAAAAATGAGTGATATTGAGAAAAATAAGAATAAAAATAGAGTAATGTGATTGGAGTTAGTAAGAATAATATACTTCTCTATAATCACTTTTTGAATAAAAAATATTATTTTAATTCTCTTAAATAGAATATTGGGTTGAAAATGTTTTTAGAGAGAAAACATTAGAGAGAAGAGAGAGAACATTTGAGAAAAGCGAGAGAACGTAGAGAGACAAAAGAGAAAGGGAGAAAAAAATAGAAGAGAATATTTAGTTTGCATTTTTAAATTTTGTATATCGCATAACGTTTGTTATATATATATATATAAAAGAATATTTATATATTTAGAATCTTCTCATTAAAAATTTTAAATCCAACTTTGAGCCGGTTGTCAAACAAGCTTAATTCTTCATATTTAGGGCTTAAAGATGTGAATGGACAAAGAGAGGAGCACAATATATTTAATAATGATGGTGTTTAATATTGCTAAAGTTTGTAGTTTACAAATTATATCTTGTTGCAGAAGTTATGAGTACTTGGTAAAAATTATAATTTGTAACTGAAATATAAAGAAAAATAGTTATAGTTTATAACAACAGTTGTGACTGTTTGAAAAAGATTATAACTTATAATTAAAATTAATAGCAAAAATTAAAAACTACTAGTAATAACTTTTTCAAACACCCTCAATGGAAACTGTGGCACAAGTTGTGCAATGACAATGATCGCATGATGATGGTGGGCAGTGGTTGTACGTAAGACGGAACCAAAAGTTTATTGTCGTAGGTAGAGGGTGTGCAAATAACATGCTTAGTTGAAATGGTAATGAGGCACGGCGGGACGAGATTGTGGTGTTCCATTCCTATTTTTGATTTTATCGGGACAGAAATGAAAAAAAAATCAGGAAAGATGTGGGGATGGAGCGGGGACGAGAATATATTAGAGATAATTTATCAATATTAAAAAAATAATATTAATGAGAGTTAAAGATAATATAACAACTAAAAAATAATAGTTGATGAATAATTTAAAAATTAAAATATAAAATATAAGAGAAAATAGACGGAAGAAGCAAATACTGTCCTCATCCCACATGTTATTGGGGACAAAAAAAACCCGTAAAAATTAATCAGGACGGGGACATGCAGGGGCAAGCGAGAAGCTGACATTCCTACCGCCAACTTGCTCTAATATGCCAATCTAACCCGTGCGGTTTATGTGAGTGAATGAGTTGCGTTGAGTAAGTTAAGTGAAAAAATAAAGACGGTGAGAATTGGTTGTGGGTTATATTTACTTAACTTGCTATTAACCCAACCTAACAGGCCTATAGTATAGATTAGTTATTATATTTTTATGTACCATAAATCTCAACCTCATATATATATTTATAAAAAATAAATTAGAATATTTATGATTTTAATTATTTCTACTTTTGTATAGTGAATATTTTTTTTTCAATAAGCATGCAATGTAAATATTAGTGTTAGAGATATTTAATTATATTATTATTATTATTGAAAGATAACTGTTCTTTTTGTTAGTCTTTAGCTTGACATGATAAATATAATTTTTTTAAAAAAAATTATAATAAGTTTTTTATTTTTTAAAAACAAGTTTTCATAAAATAATCTCAAAGTTCTAAAACTTTTTAACCTGCAAAATTGCCTAAATCGCAGGTTGCAACCGTAAAAAAATATCACCAAACTCCTAACTTTAATGATCAGTGTGTTGACCGTTGATTAAAAAAACAATCACCTAAAACAAAAAAATTAATTAAAAAAATTTCCTCCACTCGTCTCAAACCAACCCTCACACACCCTTAGTAGTAGGGATTATAAATATATACACATTAATTTAAATGATAAACTTTTACTTGGAGAATAAAAATGTAAAACTATACTAAAGTAAGTCATAATAAATATATTATATATATAGTCAAAAAAATATATGAAGAAAACAAACATCATAGTATAATTAGATGTTCTTATATTTTAAACCAATTATTTATCAAAATGGAACTTGACGTTTGTTCATATTTATAAATTCTTATATGATTGATTATGTATTAAATTTCTTGGCGTTTCTTCGTATTCCTAAAGTCTTATATGAGTGATTATGTACTAAATTTTTTAGCAGTTCCCTTTGAAGATAAAAAACAAAGAATCATAACAAAATTACGGCATCTATATTTGTATATAAATATCTTCAAATGGTAAGTAAGAAACTTTTAAATACACTCTTATTTTCTTTTCATACTTAATTTCTATTTAAGATATAAGTATTTTTCTTTGAAATACAAAATTCAAATTATGTATATAGGTGTAGAAAGAAAATTTCAAACTATATTTGAAAGTTTTAGAGAAGGTAATTGATCAACCAAAAGAATGAAAAAAAAGAAAAAGAAAAAGAACAATAGAGAAACTAACCTACAAAAGAAGTTCAAAATCTCTAGGTAAGCCAGGGCCACCTCCCTCATTGTTTTGTAATAGTTCTGTCACTAGTTGGATGCAAAAACAATGATATGATGGTAGTAGTCCTGCAATGGCGGTGGTGGCGGTGATGGTGATGGTGATGGTGATTGTCTTGTAATTGTTATGGATTTGAGTCAAAATCCGATTAAATTCAACTCACTACACGTTGTTGAAACACATAAGAAGCCACAAACGAATAAAGAATAAGAAAGCAACAATGCAACTACAAACAAGAAGCACGCACATTATTTACACGGTTCGATAATAAGTGCCTACGCTTACAGGCTCACACTTCCAGTATATTCAATATAGAATCAAGTACACGAGTTTTGGGGTTCAAGAGAAGCAAAGACAACTCAGAAACTGTTGGCTGTGGCTTGTATTCTGTCGAGCCCGTATTTTATTTTTTGATTTATATGTAATTGAGTTGTGATGGAATTAAAGGCCCACTAGAATTCTTTATGTATAGGGCTTCCACGTGCCTATAAATAGAACATTAGTGGAGCTATAAGAATAAGGTGTGGGTTAAAAAATTGAGAAGTTAGCTGGTAGAGAGAAGAGAGACGAGTTTTGTACTCTTTCACATATGGATTTTCTTTGGTGTGTGCAATTATTTTTGCTTCCGTTCGCGTTTGGAAATTGGTATTCAAATCCCAACAAGTGGTATCAGAGCTGACGGTGGACGATTCGAAGCCGTGGTGGTTGATCGGAGCACAGGTATTATTTTTGATTTCGATTTGTATAAATCAAAAATATTTTTTTTCGCACAAAAAAGAAAAAAAAAAGGCAGCAGCGGCGTCGTTGGTTTTGAAATCAAAGGAACATTGGCGAATTAAAATTGGTGCGGCAGATTGTTGGAAAAGCTGTTTGGCAATAAAGAAAAAAAAAGAGGGTAGCAATGGAGAATTTTTTTTCTTGAAAATGAAGTAGCAGGATTTCAAATCAGTGCTGTGATTTGGTTTGAAACGGAGCAGCAATTTTTGATCACCAATTTTATTTTGCACGAATTTGATTTTGCACGTATTAGGCATGATTTGGTTTTGCACGGATTGGATAAGCCGTGATTTGCAATCAAGGGAATTGATAGGATTTGATCTTTAAAGAGAAATAATTCAATGTAGTAGGATTTCATTATTCACGGAACTATTGGGTATGATTTGTTTTTGGTGGATTGATATGGATTCTGACGCAAAAGAATTCTAATGCAAAAGGACAGTTATTCAGTGTGACAGGTGCACGACATTAATTATTTAAATTTATTTTATTATATCAGCTCGTATATATAATAAAATAATTTACGGGGATGTGTCTCTTAAAGTTTTTGGGCACTGCAGATTTGTTGGTACGGTCAGAATTTTCAGATTCTGAATGATTTGATGGGATTGGACAGATCGGCTTAGATTGGGAATGATCGGGTGAGATCAAATGTGATCAGGGACAATCGAGTTTGATTGCGGGTGATCAAAGGCAATCAGCTTAAATTGGAATTGATCGGGTGAGATCAAATGTGATCAGGGACAATCGAGTTTGATTGCGGGTGATCAAAGATAATCAGGAGCAATCTGGTTCAATTAATGGTGAAAGACTAATCATTAATAGATGCAATTGATATTTTAGTTGCAGGTGGAGTCAAGTCAGATGGCGATTTCCTGATTCGACAGATGATTAATAATCAGGACACGTCGACGAATAGATGTCAGGCATCTCGGTGTGGAGGTGCGGGCCATGCTTATTTGAGTGTGGCAATTTAACGACGACGGCAGAATTTACATCGGCACCAGTTATCTTCAGGGTGATTTGCAGAATTCAAGCCAATGTGGAGATTGTTGGGTGTATGTCTTGTACTCCGTGGACCCGTATAATTAGAATTTTATTTACATGTATTTGGGCTGGACTGGAGTCATGAATCCATAAGGAGTCTAATACATGTAGGGTTTGTAATTATATGGGGTTAGAATTTTAGAATTTACCTATAAATAGGACTCTATAATTCTAGTTATTGGTATGGAGAGTAAATCAAGGGGTAGAGATGTAAGTAGAGATGAAAAATTACCGGGGACACGAGAGTAACCTTTGAGCAGAAAAACGGGATTTGTTTCAGGGCTCGGGTTGTCGGTGTTGGGTTTTGAGGTATTTTTGATCTCGAATTTGTATATTCTACAATTATAGTGGATTATCTCTTACCCGTGAACGTAGGCAGGTTGTGCCAAACCACGTAAATTCTTGTGTGATATTTTCTTTGGTGTGTGCAATTATTTTTTCTTCCGTTCGCGTTCGGGAATTGGTGTTTAAATCCCAACAGAAACAACTTAAAAACACAAGACTACGCAAACCCTAGCAACATTATAAAACGCTGTTTCCACACTGACCGCTCGATCGATCAAATGCTGTTCTCAATTTCTTCAGAAGTTCTGCACGACTACTGCGAGCTATACAGATTGCTCGAGCGGTCTATTCATGGGAAGGATTTTCTTCACCCCCTCATCAGTAATAGTTTCGTCACTAGGTGCACGATAGCATTGGTATGATGATAATGGTCGTGCGATGGTGATAGTGATCTAATCGATGGAGTATAATCATGCGACAATAGTGGTGGTGAGATGATTGCAGGCAGTGTGTCTCGAGTGGGAGAGGTAGGGGTGGGATGGTGCTTGAGGTGAAGGGTGGAGGCAAAGGGGAGGGGAGGGCTAGCTTCAATCTCCAAGGCTTTTGAGTGGGGAGGTACGTGAGTGGGGTTTTTAGTTTTGGGTTCAAGTGTCATGGCACAACTTATTTTTTAACAATATTAAAAATACGATTTCAACTTAACCGTCGTGCTTAGTGGGACTTAAGTTGTAAGCAATGAATAGTTTAAGAATTAAATTGAGAAAAAAAAAAACACATAATTTTGAAGTCTTCTTGGCCTAGCTTTTTTTTAGTAAACTTTTTGATTTTTTGGCTCTTTTGTAAAAAATAAATGTGAAAAGATGTGAAAAAAAAATCAATTAATTACATTGGAAGGCCAAATAAGTGAATTTTTTCAAAAAAAAGTTAAGCCAAACAGTGGCAAAATTGAAAAAATCCGTACTTTATTGGTAAAAATACAACTGATTTATTTTAAAAATAAAAATCATTATCAAATGCATTTTTATTTATCATTTATAAAAAATTCGAAAATAAACCGAATAAGAAAAGTACAATGCTGACTATAAAGTTTAGGAGGAAAGGGTAATTTTCATAAGATTATGAATGAAAATAAACCGAATAAGAAATGTACAATGCAGACTATAAAGTTTAGGGAGGAAAGGGTAATTTTCATAAGATTATGAATGAAAATAAACCGAATAAGAAAAGTACAATGCCGACTATAAAGTTTAGGAAGGAAAATATAATTTTCATAACATTATGAATGCTAATATTGTTCAAGCAAATTTTAGCGGGAGTTGGTGTAATTTATATAAAAAGTACACTCGCCAAGGTATATTGGTAAGTGTAATACTAGATGCAGAGGCTTTTAATTGCAGAAATTGAATCTTAGCCATTTATTTTTAGCTTAATGATTAGAATTATGTTCGGTTAGTGCTTTTCTCTCTCCCACGTTGAAGGTTCTTTTAGAAATTCACCCTTTTTCACATTTTTGATGTTGAGTTAAATTTTTTATTAATGATTCATTTAAAGTTGATTTTAGAATCAAATTTGTTAAAAACTACTTATAAGTATGAATAATTTTATAGTATATCTATGTTATAAGAGAGCAAGGTGAGATATTTATTTTATTTGTCATTTTTTAGGCTTGAGATTTTCTTAGTTCAATGCTTAAGATTGTATTTGCTTAAATTCATTTTTTCTTTCTAATGTTGAAGACTTCTTTATAAAAAAAAAAACTCATTTTTTTAGTCGTACCTCTTTGTACTGCAATAGCATATTTTAGATTTTGTTATTTTTAATATTTTTGTCATACTCCCAAACTCAAAGAAAAGAAAAAGTCATGAATAACCGAAATGCCAACATCTTTTTGCAGAAAAACCCTCTTTTAATTGAAATGAATTTTAATATATGAAATGAATATATGAAAAGTAGACTTGCGGGACTTTAATTTAAACATACGAATAACCCAAAAAAGAGTTTGAAATGAAAAAGGTACATCGATTTGAAAAAAGAAGCCAAAGCAAAGAAAATCCAAAAAATACTTCAACAAGCAGAGCGCTTGATCGGTCACTTGCCTGTTGTAGCATCTCCAGTTTGCAACAGAAAAGCTGCAAACAAGATAAGACCGCTCGAGCGGTCCAAAAACCTCTCGATCGGTTTGGCTCCTGTGCTTTTTATTTTATTTTTGAAAATTTGAAACCCCAACATTTAACCATATCTATCTTGGTGCAAGAAAGGTGTACAAAGGCCTTGAAAAAAAATTAAGATTTGACAAGAAATGAATCTCAAACCATTAAAACAAAAGAATTTAACTCAAATCCCATCAAAGACGAAGAGATTCATGAAGATTTAATCAAAACATCATTACAAGGATGTACTCCAACAAAAATTACATTCAAACACTTGAATATGGTCCCATGGCTTTACAACCCACAAGAGTTTTGGTGCAAAACTTAATCAAAAGATTACAAACATAGTGTCGCACCCCAAACTTCGGGTCATACGAAAAGCTCACAAACAACCTCCAAAATCAAAGTACAACAAACCAAAGATTTATCTCGAAAGCATAAGACATGCATACATTGGCCCACGACCATAAGAAATACATATCCTTTACAACATGAAACATATACAAAAGGTATAAACTACCTATCAAGACAAAATAAAAGTCTTGCCATCAGTCACCTCCAGGCACCTCAAGATCAACCTACAGGATCACGTTCACCTGAAGAAAGTTTTAACAAATCCCACAATGTGAGCCGTAACCCAAGAGAAACAGACTATAAAACTGTAAAACAGGATATGCAATCATAAGCATACAGGCTTAACCACAGGAGCCAAAAAGTTTTTTCTATCCCAAAATCCTAAGTTTTCCATCAAGCTAACACGAGCTTCAAAAGGTTTTACTTCATAAAATTTCACGTTTCTATCCTTAAAACCATGCATATCAACAATGCAGATAGCGTTTTCACAGTTAAAGAAAAGCAGTAGCCAAAATGTTACTTTCCATTCAAATCACACACCGAGGAAAGAGAAAAGATATTTTCCACTCGAAACACACACAGCCGAGGAAAATGATATATTGATTCCTATGTACCGACTCCGTCACAAAGGGATATAGATAAATACTATAGACTCCTGCCCATTACCCAATCCTTAAACATTATAAGACTGGTTAAGTAATGACAAGTTCTATACGGAGCCACCACAACGTAACTGCTGACTTTACTGACTAAAATCGATAGATAAAAGCACCACCCGTTCTTTACGGTAATTACCCCGAAGGACAAAGGTACCTATTCTACGCACGTTTTCGAACTTCTACCGAGGGCAACTCGTGCCACATACCCGCTATCCCGGTACATCTAGAGAATTATTTAAAAATCAACCCGTAACTCAACTATGAAAATATTTCCACAATTATACATTAAACATGTATAAAGATCCATCCATCAACATGGAGATCAACAAAACCATTTTCAAAGTTTTTTTTCCCATTTTCAACAAAATATTTCTAAAACTAAGACTCAACCCTAAGGGTTAGCTCCAAACCTCCAAAATACAAAGTGTCAAGATTTTCACAAATCTACCGTTTTCAAAACCCACCATTTGAAAACCAAATATCCACAAGTCATATTATGTAATAACCAAGAAAAGGAGTAAAACATGTTTTTTATCCAAACAAATATGGTTTAAACATAAAAATTTGACATTCTAGAAAATCAAGGGCTCTTAGAACTCACCCCAATCTCAAAACTCTTCTTCTCACACAAGGAAGAAAAGGGTTGACACCAATAGAAAAAGTGTCGATATAAACAAAAAATGTGTCGACATAAACAGAAAATGTGTCAACACAAACAGCGAACGTGTCGACACAAACAGCAACATAATACACAGCATCAACAGTAGAAAAAGGTGTCGACACAAACAGAAAATGTGTCGACACCAATAGCAAAAGATGTCGACATAAACAGAAACAAGTGCCAACACAAAAGAACAGAGAGCTCAACGTAACAGCCATTGAAGCGTGCTCAACACCACCGAAGGAAAAAAAAGGGTCGACACTAACAGAAAAAGGTGTCGACACAAAAATCCAAAATTCTCAAACTTCAGAATAAGCTACAAGCGATGGTGAAAAACAAACCCAAGTTACTGAAACAACTTCTCAGCCCCAAATTAAATCCGCCAAATACCTCTTTTGCAACCCACGGGCATACACAAACTTAAAACAACAAAGATACACCGAAAGAAAAGCCTCAAACCCGTTTCCTCCAATCAAAAATCAACCAAAATCGATTTTGAACCAAAAATCCAACTTTTCGAAATATAAACCAACTTTTCATGCATTTTTAAACGGTAAAAATATATATAATTGCGCGTAGCACCCTTTAAAAATAAGATAGTCTAAGATTCTACCTTGTTGAGTCAAAAACTCGAAGCCTTGAACTCCGTAAAAAATGAATTTCGTCAAAACAAAATTCCGTCCGGATGAATGCGTATCCCTCGGTGCCGATAGTAAGGATCCGCTACTCGATTGCCAAAAACAAAGCACGGGCTCCAAGAAATTCTAGAGAGATGATGGAAGTTTTTGTTTGGAAAAGAAAACTTAACCTCCAAGTTTTGAAAAATATTTCCACCAAAATATCTAAGACTAGATATTTATAGGTTACGAAAATATTTTTTTAAAAACCTCACATCACACATCTCAACGGTCCTGATATCCAACCCAACATGCATTTCTAAGCTTGAACATACATAAAACGCACATAAACATGCTATTGTAAAAACAATAAACAACACGTCGAAATGTTACAAAAATTTAAACGGATTAGGGTCTCACACATAGCTACCACTGGAACATTATCCACAAGGTTGTACTTAACCTAATGTTCAACAACATAATTACAAAACACTTATTTTCATGTTGTCATGCCATGGAGCCATCTCTAACACTTGAAAATTATTGTTTAAACACTGTGAGCGGAAGTTCAATAGGATATGACTAAACATGAGTAAATGCATAATATGCGAATGATAAGATATATGAATACTGTAACATGTATGTAAACCCCAAATAGGTTTTCTATGAACTCCAAGTTCTCATGACTTGTAAGTAAGTAGTGTGAGCTTTCCTATCTCACCGATCCTCAACAAGTTCCATAATTTGGATTTCACATACTTCATCAAGCACCGTGATGCCACACAACCAACAGATACCACATAGGTGAAATATGTCATATGGGCAAAAGTTACCACATAGGATAATGTCGCCACACAAGTTAGGGATGCCACATAGGTTAATGTTGCCACACAGATTAGGGATGTCACATAAGCTAATATTGTCACATAGGCTAACGTCGCTAACGTTAGTCACACGTGCTAATATAGCCACACAAGCTAATCATTCAACAATTACGAGTTCTCACAAATTAGCATAAGCAGAAATTAATCTATACAATGCAACAAATGCATGGAAATCCCAATCTCATGAATGAGATTACTCACTACTCAATCAACTACTCAATTTCTACCGTATACTAGAATCCAATATTCAAGTATCACACTTAATTCCACAATTACATAACTCATTTCCACATAACCTAATCACATTCCGAATCATCAATCTCCAACTTTCCGTAGAAACTAGGATTTTAGATTTAGTGATGAATCTAATGTAATTTCTCTTAAAAAAAACATTTAATCACATATTCAACTTTCATCAACATCAATCTCAATTCTCTACACAAGATCCTCTATACAAGTTAGGGTTTCAATTTCAAATGAGATAGATCTCAAGAAATCTTTTCAAAAATGACATCCAATTATATACCAACAACATCAATTCAAAATTAGTTAAAGATTCTATCTCAGAGAGTTAAAAACTTTAAGCTTTAACAACCCCGACAACCCGATCTCGCTAAATCAAAAATTCACTAAATTGAAAGTGAAGCCCTCGTTGAGTAGAACAATATTTCCTTCTTGAACGCTGATTAAATATGATCTTAAAGGCTTCAAAATGTAGAGATGAGGAGAGAATTTTGGGTGCACCAATGGAGGAAGGAGAGAAAGAGAGAAAAGGGAGGGGCCGGCCATGGAGAAAGGGAAAGCAATGGAAGCTTTTCCAAGAAGCCTTGGTTCAAAATCCTATGCCACTAACTCCAAAGCAGTTCAAAATGCTCTCATGTACTCATGATGTATTTAATCCACATATAAACGTTCACACCATATTAAAATTAATATTTTAATTTCATATTAATTTATAAATTCATATTTTTAAAAATAACTAAAATTTAAAATTATCTCCGAATTAAATTTTTCGTGTCTCCGCGCACACAGGCAAAATTTAACAAAACTGACTAAAAAGCTACTAAGCTCATTGGCCATATAGTCATATATAACGCACACATGTTAAATAATAACACAACACATGTAAAGCATCATATAATCATTTAATTAAATTAATTAAAATGACGGGTCTCACATGTCCCGTTATTGAACTTATTATTTTTTATTTAGAAATATGTGGGGGATTGTTGTAATTTTAATTCAAAAGTAATTTATATATTTCAAAATCAAAATAGTAATACTACTACTTTAATATTTGCAAAGTTAATGCATTTTATTTATTTAACCGTTGAGTCTTAATTTGCTATAATATGATATTATATTATGTTTGTGTAACTGAAATTGTATTGCATCCTAAACATGAGCTTTGGTTATTGCTCATTGCCCTAACTGTATTGAATCATTACGGAAAAAACACAGAAAATGCTTATTTGACTGACTACATATACATGAGTTGGAAGGTGCTATTCAAAGAGAAAAAAAATAGAGAATCTAAGGTAGGTGACATTTTCCGCCGTGTCACTCTAAAAGAAATTTGGTTCATAGAAATATTGCATTTAACCAAATTTCTGTGACCCCGACTTATTTATGTTCAGTGTCGCTTCATAGTTTAAAAGTGTTGGGAACCTTGCACAATAAGTAGACACCGCTATAATGTATTAGACGCTTGTGTCCTATTATCAAATTTTTTATATTTTATTTGTATTTTGAAATAGTGGGGGATTGTTAGTATTTTATAATAAATTTTATCATTTCAAAGTACAAAATTTTAAAAAATATATATTATATTATCTTTTCATAAATGGTGTAGCGGTTTTACAATGAATGAATTTTATTTTGATTTTCAGTTGAAAACTTTTTCGAGTGAATTCAAATAATAATTGTGGGAGAAGTAAAAAATTTTGCCTGATCTACACCACCTATCATCATAAAACATCACCATGCCATTCCATCCACTGTCAGTGAATGGGACAACACAAGACAACTCTCTCTCCCTCTCCCTCTTTTCGTACATTGTTATATAGCCCCTCTCTCAAGAGAGAAGGGGACTGGCTTTTTTCTGTAGCTTACATTAGTTTTTCTCTTTGGAAGTACCAACTGATTTAGGCGTCAAAGGTCCACCCTTCGACTATCGGCCGGAGGTTTGTTTTGTAGAAATCTGGTAGACGGAGCACATGAGGGCGGTAATCATCTTCTTTGTCAGACATTCTCGTTCAACCTATCAAAATAAATATAATTTACGGACCATCCTCGTACAATAATAATAGTAATAATATTATTATTATTATATTCTAAATACTGGTTCCTTTAAATGCGTTTGATTGATACATATATTTATTTTCATATTCAAAAATTCTGTAGAATACAATCAAATATTCTTATCATATATAAACAACTGCATCATAACGAATACTGACATTCTTCACTATAATTTAAAATTACCGTGAATTTTCTATTAAACTCTTAAAATAAGTACTACAAAGATTAAATCACACATCACATTGAGGATCACAAGAATTAATTACTCAATTTACAGGTACAAGATTATTAATTAGTTAAAATCAAAGTTAATTTTAGTTCTTCCATTTGAGGAGATTGAACACATATATGCCACCTGATTAAAAATTAAAAATTAAATAATCTATTGATTATAAAATTAACTCTTCATGCAATATGATAACTCATCATGGACATGCAAAAAAAGAAGAGCTTGTATTACTTTTTTTTTTTTTACATACCAACATTGATAAAAATAAATCAAAACAACTTTCACAAATTTTCTAATATTCAGATTTTATGCTTTAATTCCTTGTACACAATTAGACAACCATGGCATCATGAAGGGGGTCTCCTCTTAAAATTGTAAAGATCCCATTCAGGAGTAGTAAGAGAAGAAATTAAAATGTGGGTCGAGCCTCTTACTACTAAGTTGACGCTATAATTCAATATTAAGAGAATGATGAGACTCATGTCTATACAGAAACTACGAGCTATGGTAATTCAACTTATATGAATGTAGACATAAGTTTTTGAGAGAGGACAAAAATTATGGGCCTAAAATCCAGCCCAATTAAATGGAACCAAGGCTCCAGAAGAGAGGCCAGCCCAAAACGTACTGGCTCAGCGCTCGAAGAGGCCCGGACCATCAGTTGTTCGAGCCATATGAGTTCGGTCCACCCCAAACAGGGGCAGTTCGGACCAATGAAGCCCATAACGGCCTCTCAATGGAAGGATAAGTTTTCATCTTGTATACGATTCGATCGGATAAACAACATAGAAACAAATCAAAATTTGATTTACATGATAAGAAGCAAATCTTTAAAGAATCGAGAGACTGAATCCCCGTGAGGTATGATCCATATATAAAGGAAGGCACTCTCATACTGCAGCTATGCAATTCTTAGCCCATGCTCTCGACTAGAAATCTCCCTGAGAGATATCAAACTTGAGCGTCGGAGTGCCTCGCGGTCATACCAGGCCAGAAGGCACTAACGGTTTTCTTTGTGGTTGCAGGAATTCGGCGGCGGAGTAAGAAGCTTCTAAGGAGTTCGGCGGAGAGGAGCTTGGCTCATATTCTGTTCGGGGTCTTCAGTATTGAGCCAATCAACTGAGCCCTGATTGTGCCGAACAGACCTTCAGTTTGTACCGCGCACAATTTTCTATCATTGATGTATTTTATTTTAACATAATTATTTATCCTAATATTTATTTTGATTAGATTATTTTAATTTATATTAAAGAATAATATTTATCCCCTTAAACTTTTCTTGCAATCATAAGAGTAGAGTTTTTATATGCTACAATTATAAATATAATTTTTGATCAAATTTTAAAATAATGGATTTAGATTATATATGATAACAAAATAAAATAAAATACTACGGTATTGATTATCCTACAATAATTTGGCATCATGGGTGACTTGCAATGTAGTAGATAAAAATAACCGCATGTGGTATAGTGGTATATATTGCTAAAATATTTTTTGGTAGTTAGAACTTAGAATGCATTAGCAACAGCCAAAGCCCTGAATTTGAATTTCTTGATTTGGGTAAGTGGAAAGAAAATTTTGTATTAAAAGTTGGTAGATTTTGAAGATGCATATGAAGTTGGAATATTTTTCTGTGTGTATTTATATAATTGACTATAGTTGTAGAGATAAAAAATAAATAAAAGTATTAAATCTAACCAAACAACCTCTAACCATAAGTTAGGAGTGAAAAGCCAAGACATGGGGGGTTAAACCCCCCCCCCCCCTCTCTATATAAGGTCCCTCCAAGACAAGCAAATGTTTGTTTTAACTCCTATTTAAATATCTCACTTTCTTTCTCTAGGCCTATCTAACTTGGGTTTTGGAAGACCTCCCGCTAGTTACCGGCGGGGAGCTCATTTTGCAAGTATGTCGTCATAGAGCATTTAGGGGCTCGATTGTCTTTTCTTTTATCAGATTCTTAATCATCATTAATAGGATAATAATAATTTTGGTCCTCTCAATAGTAATCGAATATGGTGATAGAAGTTTTGATTATGTTGGGTTGGTGGATTGCTTAATATTGAACCCAATATATTAATGTTAAAAGCTCTTGAGGTGCTAGTTTGAAAATATTACTATTTTTTTTATGGGAAAATTATTAGTTTATCTCTTTTGTTGAAAGAAAACAGTATTTACTAATTTGTGTTTTAAAAAAATATGTTTTAAATATCAATATTTAAGAAAGAAAAAAAAACATCTATTAAATTGTTTATAATGTTTTATTATTCCTATTAAAGATATTCTTGCTAATTGAATTGTTGATTTAGAAGGAGAAATTCATTTATCATTCAGTGATTATTATGTTAAAAGTTAATGTAATTTCACTTTTAAGTAAATAGTGATACTCATTTTGTGATTAATTATTAATTGTGAATGAAACAGGCAAAGTTGAAGTTGTTGGGAAAACAAAATTACCAAGTTAATAACTATAAATTCGAAAACAGGCATTAGTTTTAACAGCAACATATATAATTAAACATGCAGACAATTGATCTTTGTTGTTTGCGGATTATATTTAATTAATTTGTATTTAAAATGGAGATTGTGTAAGTATATAAAGAAAAATGTGGGAGCTTTTCTAGTTGAGCAGTGAGAATTATATATTCTGAATAATTAAAAGTAATTGTGAAAAAACAATACGCATAATTATAGAAAATTCATTGTTATTCCTGTTAGAGAAAAATATTGCTAATTGTGTGATTGTTAGAGGGTATGGTATATGTAACGCCCCGATTTCGTAATCATAAAAATCTAAATAGTTCGCAAGAGAAAATCGGAAAAGTGAAATATTAATTTTATCAAAAGAAATCAAAAGGAACTCAAAAGAAGTTTGAAAATCTTAGGTAAACACCCATTTGAAAAGTAGATTTTAAGACCAAAAGGCACAAAAATCGTCAAATACGCCAGACCGCTCGATCGGTCAAACGACCGCCCAAGCAGTCTCTTTGCAGTTGGGGCATTTTTGCCCAGAAACAAAGAAACCTAATAAGTTTACTAGACCACCCGATAGATCGCTTGAGTAGTCCATCGAGTGGTTCAACCGTAGACAGCTTTTTCAATTTTGATCTAAAAATTTTTACTTGCCACAACAAAACCCTTATAGAAGTAGCCTTTCGTGATATTCATTCAAAAGATATAGGAATAAAAGAGTATGAAAAATATCTCAAAACACTTTCGAAATCATAACAAACCTACGTTTACTCATTGAAAAATATACAAACCAACCCAAACGTCCTCTCATGCATTCAAAGAATGTGCTAAACAAAATGAACAAGATGCAGGGGAGTCAAGACTCAATGACTAAGCATTTTTTTGATTGCAACTTCGAAATGATTG
>JAOTRH010076116.1:0-17544 GCA_034768845.1 Heliamphora exappendiculata | reverse complement strand
AGAGAGAGAGAGAGAGAGAGAGAGAGAGAGAGAGAGAGAGAGAGAGATAGAGAGATAGAGGTTTGAACCGAAGGCTTTGTGCCTACGCTAAAGATCGCTGGCATTCTACCTACTGTGCTCTATTATTCACCAAATTAACTCACCATCTGCTCAGTCGTCTTCCTCTATTGGTTTTATTTCATTCTATGATTTTCTTATCAAGTCTCTAAATAATTAACCTAAGATCTATATATCTATATCAAAATCTATCTATCTATCTACATATATATATATATATATATATATATGAATTATTAAAACTTATTTATCTCATTTGGATCTCTAATTCTCCGATCAATTGAGTAAATTGTGTGTTTTCTTAAAAATTTCCATGGCTTCCCCTTCCCGAATAACGGAAAAATTACATTAAGAGTTAAAAGTGAGTTTAAAAAATATTCATACATATATACATACATATATATAGAGAGAGAGAGAGATCTAGTACAACAAAATATAAAAACCCAGATAAACAGTGAGTAAATTGATATGAAAGGGCAGGGGTAATTTCGTCTTTGACTTATTTCTGTTAACCGCGTTAAATTGTAAAGGGGGAATATAATTTTTGCAATATTTAATCAAAACTTTATAAGAATTTAGTGTAATTTATCTTTACTTAAAAGATCTCTAACCGAATTTCACACATCACCAATCGAGCTCAATTTGGCCTAAACAAGCTCCTGACCTCCTCTTTTAACCTATTACTAGTGCTATGTACCAAAAAAAAATGTTAAGAATTTTAGTTTAAATTCAAAATGAATAGAACAAATTTACTTGTATACTATGTGAGTCATACTGCAAGTAAATTTGAGTCATTTATTTTGAATTCAAAATAAATTTTTGAATAATTTTTCTAGGATTGTAGAATTACTATTAACCTATTATTGTTGCAAAACAAAACATTGTTAACATTTTTCGATCGGAGTGTTTTACAAAAAAGTACTTCAACACGTCGACATCCAAGTTAAAACTAGTAGAAGAAGAATTTTGAATACCTAATTGCGTGTACCTTTATCCCTGGAGTGCTGCTACTATTATCGATTTTTTTTATCGAATATTTTTACCGAAAAATTTGATTCTGGTTCGAGGAAGATCAAGTTTCAGCAGAAGCTGTGTGTAACACAACACACAGAGGAGGGACCTTTGGTGAACACGCAACAGAGAAGAAAGAAGATGTAGGGCGCGACGCGCCCACCCATCGCCGTTCACCGTCGCTATCTCCGCCGGCTTCGACGCCGCCATCTATTCCAGCGACCACGATAGGCCGACAAGCAGTGTCGGTCTCTCTTCTCTCTCTCTCTCTCTCTCTCTCGAAGTCAAGCCACCAAGACCACCACAACGCCATGAACCTAGGAACCACCGTGAACGCCACTAATGGGTCAGTTTTCGTTGTGCTATCAGGTGGTAACAATGGTGGTTCCCTGCCAACACTCTCCGTATACACTTTCGAAAATTGGCATCCCTTTCCCACTTAGAAGATAGACGCTTCGGGTACGAATGAGTAGGCTAAGCAGTGGAGGAGCTAGACCCGCTTTGCCATTTCACCGAACGCCGCATTCAGAGGCGCACCAGTGAGAACATGACACTGAGAATATTATCAGTGTTTTTCACATTGAAAATGTTCACCGTATTTTTTATTTCGGATGCAATTAATTTATTATTTCGGTCTTCTTTATATATATTTTTGTAATCAAAACTATTTATTATGTAATATTTATTAAGTAGATTATTTTTATAAAAAATTAAATTAATTAGAAATTAATAGTTTTGTGAGTAGATCACATTTGTTAAAATATAAATGAATGATAATAGAATTTTACAATAAATAATGATAAATAAAAACAATCAAATCATGTAATTAAAATTATTCAATTAACTTAATTTTTTATGTTATTAATAAAATTAATAAATACTAAAAAATAAACGATTTTATTATAAAAAATATATATAAAAAATACAATATATAAAAAAAATTTATCCTTAATCAAAGTATATAAATATTTATCCTAAAATTCGGTAAAATATTTCGGTAAAATTTTCCAGGAGGAATAGCTTTTCCCTATCGCTGGGTTAATTGCTTTGATAAGGTGGTTTTCTTGGTAGTTTAGAATTTCTATTTTCCACAGGATTTGAAGTATATCACAATTCCTATTTATTATGGTATAACTATTTACACCAAAAAAATATTTTTTGAGAAATATATTTATTTTTCTCTAAATATTTTATAGAGTGATTGAAATTAATTCTAATATTCATAAATTATAATGCCAACATGAAAGATTTAAAAAATGATAAGTGGTACTCCAAAACAAAATATGATAATTATTAAAAGTTTTTTAAAGAACACTTGACATCATAGAAACATTATTTGTCTAGGGTTGTTATCGGTAGATATTTATATATTTTGTTTTTATAAATAAATAGATTTATAAAAAAATAGAGTGTATATATTGTAAGAATCTCGACCTCATCAATCCAATCATGAATTCTATTTATGAATATAGTCATGAATACTATATCGTACCAACTGGCACATATTGCTTTGGAGCAAAATCAATACACTAATTATTTAATTTTATACCATTTAAAATATGGATCGATACCGGCCCATACCAAATGTACTAAATAATACGGGCTAGTACGAAACAATATAGGCTAGCACATACCATTTTGGAGGAATCAATATGCTAATTAGTCAATTTTGTATTGTTCAAAAAAATGGTCCATACTAGACAAAACCGAGTACGTACAAATAAAAAATAAATTTCACTCACTTTTTTGTTTCTTATATTTATTTTTTATATAGTATAAAATAAATGGAAAGTTTTAAAACCCAACAATTTTAATTTATTACAAAAAATATTAAATTAGATTCATATCGCCTTTAAGTTAACTATTTTATTATAAATAATGAGACTAAAAATTATTTTGACTAATTAATTAAAATATTATATTAAATAAGTATTTATGTTATACTAAATTATTTATTATTGAACAATATTTTAAAACAAAATATATATAATATTAATTGTATAGCAATTATTTCAAAACGATACTCGGTATTTTACCGATACCGATACGCACCGTAGCAGTAAAAAAATAGATATTCAATTCAATACGGTATTCAAAACATTATCTACGAATAGTAATAATCTGATATAAATTATCAAAGTAGCGTAATTCAAATTATTTTTCAAATATCTTAAATAGAGCGTGTTGAACACTTCACCAAGCAACCGTAGGTAAGTAATAATATTTTATTGTATTTTTATACTTTTTATCTTAAATATTAATAGAATTTCTTTAATTAGTCTTCAATATTTATTTCTTTGCCTTCCTTTCATTGTTTTTTTTTTAAAATCATTTTCAAATTCAACGAAATCCTAAAACAAGACAAAACAAATCACAAATAATCGTTTTGGACTTTTATGGCTTTAGATGAGATTTTAAATAAAGGTTTATATATATATATATATATATTTTTTTTTTATTTTTCTTTTCAAATACAAGATTATTAATTAAATTTGCACAAACAAGTTTTTCTAATGTTATTTTTAGTTGGTGACATTGCTGGTTTGTAAATTTTCAATTGATAACATTTCAATATTCCTTAGTGCAAATTTGTTCTTAAACTCTTTTATCATTAATTTGTTTTAATAATTTTATTTTTAAATTAGCTCAAGTACTTATCAATAATATGTTCATTACTTATCCCATGTGTTTTAACATGTGTATTAAATATTTTCCTTTCAATAGTTCCTTTTATTAACTAGCTGACTTATTGTAGATTTTGAATAAAATAATTTTTAAAAAAAATAGTAAATAGTAAATATTATAAATTAAAATTCCCACAAAAGTAAAGCAATAAATTCTAAAGAAACAAATATATATACACTAAATTTAGAAGTACATACACTACAAGAAAATGGAGTTTTTGCGTCGGCTCTCTACCGTCGTAAATAATACTCTTGCCGTCGCAAAAGGATATTTGCGTCGGTATTGCGATGGAAAATTGGAGAGGCAACTGTTCGGGTCGCAAAAGTATTTTTGCGACGGCCCGTAACCGTCACAAACATTTACAACGGCACTTTATGTTTTTAGCGACGGCACTATTTGTGATGCAAATACTTATTAAAAATTATGTTTTTGCCGTTGCAAATGGTAGCAACGACTTTGTATTCTTTTAGTGATGGAAATAGCCGACGCAGATATTATTTACAAACGTGTTTTTGTAATCGCACAGTTCTGTCGCAAATATTATTTTAAATATATACATATTTGCCACCGCATGATTGCGGTCATAAAAAACTTCTTACGATGGTATAAATCCCGATGCAAAAAAAAATAAAACTCATAATTTTTTGGCTATAGCCTTGTGCCGTCGCAAGGTGGCGGCACTGGAGTGAGGCAGTGAAAGGAGGAGGGGAGAGAAAGGGAAGAAGGCTAAAGTTTCTTTGGATGGAGCATTTGGTTTAACTGGATGGAGGCTTCTTAGGGCGGGTTTGAGACTGGATAGAGCCGAAAGAAAATGAGACTATGGTTTTGGGAGCTTAGGATTTGTGAGAGGTCCCGTCTACTTAAAATTGTATCGTTTTAAGTCTTACATTAACAAAATAGCGTAATTTCATTTATGAGTTGTTGCAATGGAAAATATGATGACGCAAAAACATTTTTTTGCCACTAGCATTTTTGTCATTGTCTTTTTGTCGTCGTAAATAATTAAATTTCACTTATTTGCGTTGACTACATTTCTCGTCTCAAATAAAAATATTTTTTGCGTTGATTTTTTACTTATTTGCATCAGTTACAATTGCCGTATCAAAAAAATTATTTTTTGCCTAAGAAATAAGCCGATGCATAAAATCTGAAAGCAAAAAGTACTTTTTAGATCGATAAATAAGCTGACGCAAAAAAAAAAAGAGACAAAAGGTATTTTTTCTAGTAGTGATAACAATAATACATTAATATCTTTATTTGGATGATTTTAGTATATTGGTCTTTTTGTATTTGACCAAATGAGGCACCACCTACTTTGTTTGTGAACTCAATAAATAATATATTTTTTTTGTAACTTGTCAATATAAATTATTTTTAAGCACATATATAATAGTTATAAATTATAAAAGGTTCTTATAAATTTGAGTGTGATTGTTGAATTGGCCTAATATGTGGGTCACCTTACTTAGGTTTCAATTCTTTGATATAAGTTCTTAAATCTTACCACCATATTAAAAGATGGTTAAAAAAATTGATGAAGGGTCATTTAGAATAATTATTTATTTATTTTTTTTATTTGACTTATTTTGGTATTTAGTGAATTTTTTTTGTTATTTAATCAGATAATTACATTTTTAAACTCTTCTCATCTAAACTAGCTGGAAAAATTAAAAAAAATAATCAAAACATAAAAAAAGTTCAGAAAAAACAAAAATAAGCCAATAAAAAATTTTATATTACTTATTTTTCTCTTTAGTGAATTTTTTTCATCTTTTAATTAAAAAAAAGATGAAAAAGTATTTATGAAAGTTCCAATGTAATGAATTTTGAAGATGTTGGTATAAACTTGGCCCAATTCTCAAAAGGCCTGATGGGCTCTGAAACTAATTTGTTTATACTTTCCTCTTTTAAAAATTAATTGTTTGTTCACAATTAATATTTAACACGTTAACACGTGGCTTAATACTTTTTTTGAAAACAAAATCAAAGTAATATTTGATTAATCAATTGAACCCGTCAAAGCCTCGTTACAAATAAGAAGGAGAGCCCACCTAGGGCAACAATCCGTCCATAGTTTTCTACTATCAGTTTTTAAAGCTAAATTTGCAAAATCATGAGTAAGGCCATTCCTTTCTTGTTTCGTGAACACACATGAACCATTTGAAAGTTTCTCTAGAAGCCCTTTGCGATCCGTAATGATGTTACTAATAACCAAATAGTCCTCTGTGAATTTGGCGATAGTCTTGACTATATTAAGTGCATCACTTTTCACCACCCAACGAGTTATGGAGAGGTCATTTGCAAGGTACATACCATGAAAGAAAGCAAGTGCTTCTACGGCCTCCGATGTACACCATCTTGGTAGTCTTTGTGATAGACCAGCCACAAAACTGCCAGTCCAATCTCGAATAACAGCTCCACATTCGGCTTTCCTGGTATTTGTGTCACATGCTCCATCAACATTGATCTTATATGTTCCAGTGCTATGCGGATTCCATCGCAGCAATGTCGTATCGAAAGAAGTATGCTTGGCCTGGGACTTGTTATTATTGACTGCCCTATACTGAGCTAGCATATTGTGTGCTCGGCTAACCATGATGTCAATATTAATCACATAACCTGAAAAGACAAATGCATTTCTAGCATTTCAAAGTATCCAAGCTATAACTCCAAACCATTCACAGGCTTCTCTATCCTGGGCAAAGACAATCTCTCTAACCCAGTCATGGAAAGAACCTGTTCAAAGTTGAAGAAGATTGTATAAATCTGCCTCACTCCAAACCTCCTTTGTCTTGTCACCACTCATGAACACATGTTTGATCGTTTCCTCTACATATCCACATTGCCGGCATATAGGATAGATCAGAACATTCTTGCTTGCCAGCCTTGTGACAGTTGAAAGAACCCGAACGCAGACACGCCATAAGAAAATTTAAATTTTTGACAAAATTTGGAGATTTCACATTTTCTGTCCACCAGCTTAACATTGAGATGTGACTTGGCCCCGCAATGAATCTCCTCCGGGCATCCACTTCTTCCATCTCCTTGGATACCCAATATCTTGTCTTTACTAAATAGACTCCGTAGTAAAACCAAACTTGCTTGTCTTTCTTTACTAATGACTTAAAAGCAAACACTACTACAATAATAGTTAAATATTGCACTTAAAAAATTAAAATGATATTGCTTTTAAAAAATGTGTGATTAAAAAATCTAAAATAATTATTTAATCTCATTTTAATAAATAAAATATGATGGTATATATATATTATCGCACTTACTAATAAAATGAGATATTTAATATGCTTTTTAATCTCACTTTTATTTTACAAATATAATCAAAAATATTATTAAAAAATTAATTTTTGCTAAACACCCACCCCCATTTTTGCTCATTTCAAAAAACCTCAAGCGACACCACACAAGCAGTTCCTCTCCTCTTCCAACACCAACAACGTTCCTCTCCTCTTCCACCGTCGCGTGCGGCGTTCCTCTCCTCTTTCACCATCGCGTGTTCCGTTCGTCGTCGTTCCTCTCCTCTGTGTGCCGTTCCTCTCCTCTTCCACCGCGTGAGCCATTCCCCGATCCAGGTTGTTCCTCTCTCTCTCTCTCTCTCTCTCTCTCTCTCTCTCTCTATATATATATATATGCAAAGAAAGATGGGTGGTTTTCGGAATCAGTTTCCGCTTTAATTTTCCTTTCTTTTTTCCGTGGGATGGAGAAGTGAAGTTCACTGTTTAATGAAATTGATTTTCTGCAATTGGATACTGGTTTGGTTTAATCTTTATTCTTGTTTGGTCTGATGTGTACGGTTATTCTTTGATTTCGAGATAATTAGTGGGTTGCATGCAATCAGTATGTGATATAGCTAAGGCAATTGGAAAGTTGATATTATTTGTTACTTCATATGATGGGGTCTTACTTATTAGGGGATGGCGATGCTTTTTGGGTTTTTACTTTATATGCATTTGCTTTATATGCTTTTTCGGGTCTTCCTGTTCAACTGCTTTCTGGTTTTGATTCATTCCAATTATCTGGGTTTGTGCCGCCAAATCACAGTACTCCTCCCAATTTATGTTCATTCATGTAGTGTTAACAGCTGAAACTCATGCATTTTATTTTGTCTACCCTTGGTATCTTCTTAATCTATTGGAACTCCATTAACCAAATTTACGGAATCAATAAACCAAGTAATTATTTTTTCTTTTCTTTTCTTTTCTTTTCTTTCATTCTTTCCTTCTTTCTTTCTAGTTTTTAATTATAATACAAAAAGTAATAAAAAAACACAGTACACAACGCTGTGAATGTTGCCAGCCTTTTCCTGTCTCTCCTCCTGCTGGTGCTGTCTACCACTGTTTGCTATATGTGGATCATTTGTATGGAGAATTTGTTTGTCATATGTTGTGGATCATTTGAATGTGGATCATTTGTGGATCATCCACAGTAGCATCAGAATTTAACACAGTACACAAGGCTGAGGATCATTTGAATGTTGCCAGTAATAAAAAAACACAGTACACAGTGGATCATTTGTTTGCCATATGTCTTATTGCATGGGGAATATTAGGATTTACGCAATGAAATGAGCGTATTCTAGGAATCATAGCAATTACGGTTTGAATGGTTCTTGAACTTAAAATCCACCCTCCCTTGCGAACATGGGTGTCTAGCAGCCAGTAGTTCATGGCTTTTCAAAGGACTCTTCAAGTGAGTGTTAGCTTGTGCCATATTCTAGCTTACTTCCAGTATCGGATACAACTCTAGTTAGAAGTTCATGAGAAATTAATCAATTTACATACTATTAGGGCATTAACTCTGTGTCCTCCAGATCAATCATCTGAAACAAGTACTAAGGCGATCCACATGATTGACACGAATTTGGCTTGGTTTCACAAGTGGTTTGGTTGCTGAAATCTTCGGAAAACTCAACTATGAGTTCTGGACAGCACCTTCGCCAGGATTTTAAATGCCAAAGAAAGTTTGTAATGCAGAGAAATGAATAGGATAGAGGACATGAACATTAGCTTTTGGCTGAAGAAATCAGGATAATCATGTGCTAAGTGCAATTAAATTATGAAAATCTGCTGGCAAGGGAAAAATAGAAGAAAAGAAAAACAAAGTAAAATAGACAATGCATTACTCTTAGCATCCCCAAAGCATTGCACAGGGTTATGGTTTCGTCATCAAATCCATAAAAGCTCGTCATTTGTTCTCTATGGAATTTGGAACAGTTCACATGCATATATCATATACATCTAAGAACACAACCATTCTTACAGTGAGCAATTTGATTAAGAGGAAATTTAGACAAAACTAGTGCAACAGGTGCAAGAGGTATGGAGTGTCCGTGCATGAAAAAACGTCTCTCTCACTTTCAATCAACAGTAAACTTTTGTTTCAAATTAAAAAAAAAAAAAACAGTAAACTTTTTGGGCTGGCAGTTGTGAAAAAATCTGTAATGGCCCATAATGAAATAGCATTTAACGTTGTAATGTGATGTCCCACAGCTGACCGTATACAGAAAAAGAGAGAAGACAAGAAAATTTTTAGAAATCTTGTGTCTTGAATACTAATGCATTGAATACTAGCAACTCAACCTTTTCTCTACACTTGAAAATCTGCCCGTTCTCTATTTTTTCTCCTTTCACTCTATTCTTGTTACAAATTATTCCATTAAACCAAACACTATCCATGTGAAGGAGCAGAATTATTGATTTCCTTTATGCCTTTTTATTCCTAAGTATGACTTTGCTTTGGAAGATTGATCTGTGTTCACACTTTTGAACATTAGAGATCCAAAGTCCTGTTTTGCAAGATAAACAAGGGGATTATTTGGGAGAAGCCCGGTAAGAATTTTATCAAATTATAGATGTGAACAGTAGTAACATTTCTAAGCTTGACTTCTATTGTTGCAGGTCCGCTTTATTATTAGGATTTAACTCTGTCAATGGCGCGAATTCTCGGTCTATTTATGAAAGTAGGGTAATAAGAACTCTGACACTGAATTATCAATCTTCTTGTTTGGAATCTTTCTATTTCTTAGTTTGTGTGACCAAAATTTTAAAAAGAAATGCTTTGGTCAGTTTACAATCTTGTTGATGTTTTCTATTTTCTAGAATAATAGTAATTGTGTTGAGTATTAAATGGAGTTGAAAGAAGAAATGTATTGATGTGAAAATAATAGTCATTAATTAGTTTATATTGTGATTGTGAGTTGAAATTCAGGCTGTGCCTGAGAATATATTATTATTTGAATTTAACAAGTTTTCGAAAGTTTGGAATAGTTCGAAAAGAAGATGAGATTCTAACGAAATTTATAAATTTTATACATAGATTATTTTATAAATCTAGGAGTTATTCCTTTTAAAATGAGTTAAAGAATTCGAGAGAATATCATAATAGAAGTTCTAGTCATAGGAAGAACGGGTTATAATGTGGGGATAACGCGCATCGAGTTTGAGGTAGTAAAAATTTGTGCATAAAACTTCTAACTTTCTGGTCCTGGATGAGAGTATATGATTTTTGGGTTACAGTAATTGCTTATTTTTTTAATTTTTGAGCAACTTGCTTACTATTTTTTGTTCTATGCTAATTCTAACTCGTGAATTGGACTGACTTGCAGATTTCAGAGTATGGCTAGTACTATTCTTCTCAACACTAGTTTAAGTGATGAATTTGTTGGAATTACTGCTTCTTTTTTTTGCAATAGAATTCTCTCGATTTGTATTGTGATAAATTTTAAATTATTAAACATTTTTTTTTGCATAAATTAAGGATAGGTCCAATTTTAATAAGATGAATGAGGATAAGTCCTCATCCAAATTAAGTTTTGTATTCCACAAAGTCCTTTTTAAAAAATTTCAAAAGAAATTGGACATTTATACCCTTTGTTAATTTTAAAAGACATTACAATAAAAATGAAAAAATTACAAAGCATCTGAGTTTGAAAAAATCGTTTCCACAATTCATGCAATCACACATTACCTCATTTCGTCTAATCACGCACTCATATATTCTCTCATTTCCACATTTTTATTAAATCGGTTCATTTGCTTGCTCAGCCATATCCCCTCAAACATGTTCCTGCATTTTCACATTTTATCAAATCGATTCATTTGGTTGTTCAGCCATATCCCATCAAACACATCGGGACTTCGGTTGGAATTTTTGTTGGAGATTTGCAATATTATGCGGTACTTCAATTTGCCATGCGGTCGTTTAATCCAATTGTTTTGTATCGGGTTAGATTGTTACAATAATTTTTAAGTATATTTTACACTTTCATTCATCTTTTGAAAATTATTTCGTGTTCAACGTATCCTTTGTCTGCCCCAAAGAACTTGTTATGGCAGATTTTGGTTACATTTTTTAGTCCACTAATGATCCACTTTTTGGTGGTATCAAGTTTGGTAAAAATTGTAGAAAATGATACATATTAAATCTTAATGAAATCTTTGTTTATTGCAGAAAATGATACATATTGTTTGTTGGAGGTGGTAAATAATGATTCGCATTATTATTTTTTTTGGTTACGTAATAGAAGTTTTAAACAAAAAAATTTCCATGTATCAGTTGCAAAATTTTACTGTGTCATGTAAATTCTGCGATATTTCAATGTGTATCATTTTCGCTTTTCATCTACTTTTTGTCGCATCATATTTGTTAAAAATTACAGAAAATGATACACATTATTTGTTGTGAAAATGATACAGTTAACATATGAAAATGTTGGTATGATGTATCATTTTCTGCAATAGCAAGTAGAAAATGTTGGTATACTGTATCATTTTCTGCAATTAAGTACCTCAAACCTTCAAGAGTTCATTTCGTACCTTCCAAATCAGAGGAGAATGAAATCCTTTTCGATTCTACCCATTTTTTTCATTGATCCTTTTTCTAAATCTCATCCCGATCTAAATATGTACCAATCATGTGTATTTTCTCTTGTTTTCGTTGATTTTTCGCCAAATGTGGATGTGGAGAATATCCACGATTACGTTTCGGTGTTATTTGGATTAAAAATGGAAGCTTTTTTTCGGAACCGTTCGAAACAATTTTTGAGAGACATGAATAGAGCTGTGAAAGGAAATGTAGTTTCGGAATAGAATTTTGAAATAGGATCTATGCTAAATGGGAACTAATTTTGGGACCTATCACTAAAATAAAATCTAAAATGGGACCTGACGCTAAATTACCTTTTTTTTAATTTGGTACAATTGATCAAAAGATTATTGAGTGTCATATGAACATATTTATTTGAAAATTTAACGAATTTTTTCATTACAATCATGGTAATTTATTTTGTTGTCTTGTGTTTGAAACTTGGAGTTCATTCTATTGGAAACGCTCTTTTATAGTTGGTTTTTATGTTTCACGTTTATACTTTGTGGATATAATAGAATTAAATATGTAAAAATTTAGATTTGAAACTAGTTAGAATTGGTGAGTCAGGAATTGTATTAGTTGACAGTACTATTATAGGTGAAAAATATTCGAAATAATATTAGGTGTGCACTGATTACTTTTAATCACATTTTTTTATCACACTTTTTTTGTTTTTATCACGCACAAAAAATATGGTCGATAATACGAAATCTACTTAACAATCACGCTAATTTCATTTTTAATCACACTTTTGGTTATTTTTAATCACGTTTTTTGTTATTTTTAATCACACTTTTCAACTTTTATCATGCACAAAAAGTATGGTCGATAATGCAAAATCCAGATTTTAAAATTTTAACAATCATACTAATTCTATTTTTAATCACGTTTTTTTATGATTTTAATCATCCACAAAAGCGTGATAGGAAGTTTTGACTTTAGATCACACCCACATACACCACGCTTGAAAAAGCGTGATTATAACCTTATAATCACACTTTTAAAGTGTGATGTTTCAACTGTTTCGTAGTAAAGCTAATATCATCTCAGCGCAGATCACAAGAATTGACTAATTTCTTGGGTTATCAAAAAGTACATTAGAAAGCAACAGGAAAAACTGCCAGAGTTCAAGATCCTCCCCGACGCTCTCGTCGCTGGCCACTTCCGGCAGCGATTCCACTCCTGCCTTCGCCATCCACCATCACCGGTCATCCTTTGAATCTCTAATCTCCGTTGAAACCCTTAAAACGTAAACCCAAACACCTCCTCCTCGTATTTTTTTTCCCTCTTTCAATCCAAACCCACTCGCCCATCCTATGAATCTCTGATCTCCAATCTCTTATCTCTCTCTCTCTCTCGGTAAAACTAACGACTAGCCGTCATTCTGAAATCATTCTGAAATCAAAGAAGATGAGAGTTATTTGGAGCTACGAGTCTGGCAGATCAAGGTCATCTCCCATTGAAGAGCTTGAAGTGAGTGACAATCTACTACTTCGATAGGTAAACATAAATTTTTGATATGGAGTTCATACGGCCTGTTTTCCCTCGGCAAGCTAAGGGTTGATTGTGGTTTCGGTTTGTGGTCCAAGAATTGATTGACTTGAGGTTTTGTTGGATTTCCTTTGTGTATTTTCGTTTTGGATATTATTGAACTTGGTTGGATACTCTAAATTGTTTTGGGAATGCTTGAACAGTCATAAGCATACCACCAATTTGATAAAATGCCACAACTAATAACCAAAGCCAAGATCCCTGGGATAAAAACGTAAGAGGTAGAAGACGAGTAGCCCTTGATCCTAGCCAACCTTTTCTGCCCATAAACACCATCTTCATTGATTACCTTCCAACTCAGATACACTGCCAATATGGTGAGGTAGGTTTTTTCAGCATTGCGGTGTTGTGACGGAGGTGTTCATTCCGAACAAGAGACGATAGAGAAGCAACTCCATATTTTGTTTTGTAAAGTTTAAGCGGGTCACCGATGCTCTTGATGCCATTAATAGATTCAATGGCTCATGACTTCTGAATAAGGTCATAACAGTTAAGAGTGCTCATTTTGAGCTAACCCACACAGTTAAACCAAAAAGAAGACAACAATCTGAATCAGCTTTGGGTAATAGAAATGAAACCAATGGACCAACAGGAAGCCAGCAGACTCCAGGACCTTTTGAGTAAAACAATAGGAGCCAAAAGATCAAGACAGTGGAAGTTGAAGGCACCAAACCTGAATGGCTTAAGCGATGCGCTATAGGTATTGTAAGGGATATCAAACAAATTGCTGGTATAGTAGAAGCTATGAGAAGCAATGGAGTCTTTTGTATCCAGATCAAACCACTAGGGAGCTCTAAGGTGCTTTTACAGTTCACTGATGTAGAAGAGAAGGCTGACTTCATAACTAATGCCAAACCTGGTTTGATATTATATACGAATGGAGTTATAGAGAATTCAATTTAACACAAAGGGTATGGCTCTATGTTGAGGGTGTTCTACTGCATGCGTGGAACGATTCAACTTTTACAAAAATTGGTGAATTGTGGGGAACAGTGTTACAAGTTGATGCAGACACTTCTACTAGGAAGGATTTGGAAGTGGGTAGGGTTTTAATCAACACAAAGCACCATCAGAGAATCAACCTCTTATGCAATCTTAAAGTGGGTCGTATGCTCTATTCCATTCAATGTACTGAAGCTAGTTTTCAAAAATTGCTTATCTATGGCACTAGTACCAAGGGTGGATCACCAGAAGCTAGGAGCAGCCCAAGTACCAATGCGAACACAAATAGTGACATTAGAGGCAAACTCTCTTTGGATGATGAAGCTGATTGATCCGCATACTCTAGCAAAGTTCAGGAAAGCAAAGAGATGGAAAGCCAAGAAAGATCGGGTGACTTGGCGAGTGCTAACCACATGGACGAGTCAATTCATGCGTCTACAAACTTGTACCAAGTACACATGAGGTGGCACAAGAGGATGGCAGAGTGGAGGCAAAAGATGTGAAAGTCCCTGATGGTACTCTAAAACTTTTTAAGAAGAAAAAGAAGAAAGTTCTGATGGAGTTGGGAGGCGTACGTCTCTGTTTTAAGCATCTCAAAATGAAATCCTATGGTGTGAGGAAGCAACACAGGTAAAGCGCTGGTTGACCAATCATTTCTCTCAACAATTGACATCCAGAATAGAAATTTTCTGCTTAGAAAAGAGGCTCTAGAGGTGATTGAAACCGAGAAGCAATTGGGTCTCTCATTCGGTGAAGATGAAGAGTTGTTTGTGGACAGAATTATGGAGATAAATGCTAATGAGGAACCCAGCCTGCTAGCGGAGTTTATGTCAGCTTCTTTCTAGACGAAACTATATGCTTAATGGGTTTTCATGCTTATCAGAAGCTTTTCATGCTTCCCTTTGTATCTTTGTTACTCTTTTATAAATTTTTTTTTGCTAATATATATATATATATATATATATCATCTCAGCGTCTTCCTAAAGGAAACTTGATTTGATCTTCGCCTCATTCCATCTTGAGTTATTATTCATAAGGTCGCTGACTGTAGCATATTGGCAATATCTCAAATTATTTAATACTAACTTTAAATAAAATTTTAAAATTTATTGTCGTTTTGTCGTATCATATTGGCAATATCTCAAATTGCAATTTCATCTGTCTATCTTTTTCATATTTACAACCTAACACTTTAATTTAAAATTTCAACCTCTTGTCTTTAATTATGTAGCAATTATTTGGCCGCTAATATGTTTACATTTTTACTTTGTTATCATTTAAAAAGAGTAAATAACATGAATAATTTTCAATTATTAGCAATTATTTGTCAACCTAATTTTGAAATTTAATGTTTAGAAAAAAGTAGTAATTGTTTTTTTAAAAACATATTTGGCAAGTCTTATTATAATTAAATAAAATTTCATATTTATCACTGCATCAAATGTTATGAGTTTTACAAACAATAAAAGACAATTCAACTGAATTTCTCTTGCGATCTACACGTCCATAAGTTTGGAATAATCAAGGAGATTGATGTGTATTGCATAATATTTGTCAAATTTTATAGTAAATAACATTTATAATTAGTTTCTTTTTTAAAAAAATATTGGTAAATCTCATTACAATTAATCATTACATATATTTTTCCTTTTAACTTCTTATGGTAATTTTTTAGTGTAATAATAATAATTATTGTTAAATTAAAACTAATTATATATCAAGAATTAACCTTAAACAAACGCGTAGCACATACGAGTTAATGTTTATATTTAATGTTTTTGTTTTTATTTTAAAAAATTTTAAAAACAATAAATAAAAATATGTTTGATAATTATTTTTATTTTTAAAAAGATATAAACAGTAAAAATATATTTTTACTTATTTTGTAAATAATTTTTATTTTATCTTTCTTCTTCTACTATTTTTAACCATTACTTCTAACCACTCTCACTACCTCAGACCACCACATACAGTCACCATATCCAACCACCACATTCGGCCACCACTTTCAACAATTGTCTCTAGCCAAGTGCTCCGGCCATCATCTCCGATCACCCCCTTCAACCATTACATCCGATCACTACTGACCACCATATTTGGCCATTACTTCTGACTTTCATCGCTATCTCTTACTATCATCACCGATTAGCTAACACATGTGATCACCACTTCTAACCACCATTATCGACCACTATATTTATGCACAATTTTTGACCACTATTTTAAAAATATTTATGTGCCAAATATATTTTTATTTTTATTTTTGTATAAAAATAAATAAAAATATATTTTTATTTATTGTAAACGAAAATAAAAAATTATAAAAGTTACCAAACATGGCCTTAGTATTAATAAATGCACCTAGCTTCTATCATTTGAATCTAAGTGGGAGATGTTGGAGGTCCACTAATATAACACTTTTGCCTGTTACTTGGTTGGCCTATTTATTCTTAGCTGGACAGGCACATACTCACCATGACACCACGTTACTAAAATAACTTGTAATTCTACTTTTTATTAAAAAGAATGTTAGATCTACGGAAAAATTATTAGGTATAAGTGGGTAGTGTTTGGTTGATTGAAATGATTTTTAATAGAAATGATATTAAAATTGGAAGGAGTATGGAATGGAATAAGGTGGAAAATTTAAGATTAAAATGACTATGGAATGAAATAAAGTGGGAATTGTAACTTATATTCCAATGTTTGGTTCGAACGTAAGAATCATGTTTTGAAATTCTCAAAATAGAATTATATTTATATGAATGTTATCAAAAATAGCATATTTATTTTTTTACAAAAATTACAATTTTTATGTGAGGTGGTCATGATTGGAATGATAATAGTGGTGGTAGTGGTGGTAGGAGGAAGTAGTTGTGGTCGTGGAGGGGTCTAGGGTATAGGGTGTCAAGGTTCAAGGGTTTAGTGTGTTGGGCTATAGGGTTGGAGTTTGTCAGTAAGGGATTCAGGTGTTCGAGGCTTGAGTTCTGGTTCAGGCATTCGAGGGTTCAAAGGTTGAGGTTCGGGGGCTCATGGATTCAGGATTTAGGATTCAGGAATTTGAGATTTGGGGGGCCAAGGGCCTACGAGTTGGGAGTTGGGAGTCTAGGATGTCGAGGGTTCGAGAGGATAGAGATTCAGAATATAGGGTATCGAGGGTCGAGGTTCGAGAGGACAGGGTTAAGGTATGGGGTTTAGGGTTAAAGTTTGGGTTGAGGTCAAGGTCTAATGTCAAGGGTTGAGCTCATGGTTGGGTTTGGGGCCTAGGATTCGAGGGTTGAGGGCGGGGGTCCGAGGTTTAGGATCAAGAGTTCAGCGTCATGATCGGGGTTAGGGTCCGAGATATGGAGAGGTGGTGGCTCTGGGGGAGTGGTGGTGGTGGAGAGATGTTGGTGTAGGGATGGCAATGGGGTG
>JAOTRH010076095.1:0-17545 GCA_034768845.1 Heliamphora exappendiculata | reverse complement strand
TATTACTTGTATAAAAAGTATTGGGTCAAAATAATGCTTAATTTATACATCTTTTTCTCATTTTTAAGCTTAAAAAGACAAAAAATTCACTTTTTGGGTACAAACTCCAATGTGGCCAGCCAGTAAGGGCATTTTTATCATTTTTAATGTTATTTTATCTTTTATTACTTAATTGTATTTAAACATCTGATTTAGGGTGTCCATATGTCAAATTTTGAATTTTTAAGACTTTTTACTGTACTATGTGCAAAATGGTTATTTTGCCATAATTATGAAAATTTTTAATTTTTAATCTAATATTTCATATTATTTACTTAATTTAGGATGTTAGGAGTCTTCTCTGAGTATTAGGGTTTTGCCGCTGAGCATTTGATCTCTTTAGGATTTTCGAATCGAATTAGGATTTTTTGGTTGAGTTAGGATTACCATCCTTCTAGCGACCTAAGATCTTGTTAACTAACCATTGCTAATGCTAGGGTTTGGGTTGAATCGTTACACTGGTCGTTATAAACCGAGTTGCTACAACTAGGGGTCTGTACCTGGGTGTTACACCTTCCGCTACAATTAGGCACTACATACGTCTGTGTACTAACAGTAACACGCTGTGCAGAATATGAACCTTTTGCTTTAACACCCTGTTCATGATTTGCGCATGTTTCGATAATTCTCCCACTACGATGAGTCAATGGGATATCAGTGACTTGTGATTTCCCTTCCATTCTACTAGCATTTTCTCTTAGTTCTTCCATAACAATATTGCTTTTGGGCCTGTGATCCATAAAATAATCCTCTTCTAAGAATCAGGTATTTGTGTTAACAATAACCTTATGATCATTAGGATTATAAAATAGACCATCACTTATTCCCTTGAGATACCTCAAAAAGAAACAGACTTATGTCCTCGTTTTCAACTTACCCACATTCCCTTTTAGCATATATGCTGGACACCACCAAATTCGAATGTATTTCAGATTATGCTTATGCTCAGTCCACAATTATGTGGAAGTAAAAGGTACTGACTTAGAAGGCACCAAGTTCAAAATGTAAGCCACTGTCTCTAATGCGTGCTCCCAAAATGAATTCGGTAATCCTCAATAACTCATCATGGACCTTACCATCTCTATAAGAGTCTTATTCCTTTTTTCTACTACACCATTTTTCTACGGAGTGCCAGGTGCATTCAACCGGGATATAATTCCTTCTGATGATAGGTAATCTCTAAACTCTCCAAAGAGGTACTCTCAATGACGGTCAGATCATTGTGATTTGATACTTTTACCCAGGCACTTCTCTGCCTCCGCTTTGAATTCTTTGGATTTCTCAAAGTATTCAGACTTACGGTGCATCAGGTTAATGTATCCATACATTAAGTAGTCATAAATGAAACTGATGAAATACTTAAATCCATCTCTAGCCCGGATTGTGATAGAACCACACACATAGAGTGAACCAGTTGTAACGGTTCTTTAGCTCTATAGCCTTTGGCCAAAAAAGGGCTCTTGATCATCTAATCCTCCAAGCAGGATTCACTGACTGAAAGTGCCTCTACTTCCAATGAACTCAAAGATCCATCTGTTATCAGTCTGTTTATCTTTTTTAGATTAATATGACCCAAGCGTAAGTTCCATAGAAATATTTGGTTCATTAAAGAAGAAAACTTTCTCTTATATGGTAAATTTGATGTGACATTCAATTCAGTTAGTTGCAATGTAGAAGAAATAGGAGATACGACATACAAATTATCCACCAATATACCAAAACAAATAAAATATTTATTTTTCTTCACAACCACAGAGTCACCAAAATGAATAGAATATTTATCTTTTATTAAACTTAATACTGAAATTAAATTTTTTCTAATTGAAAGTATAGAAAGACAATCTTTTAGAAGTAGTATCCTATCTCTACTAAAATTGAGAGTGACATCTCCTACTACAGCTGCTGTCACCCTTGTATTATTGCCCACATACAGTATATTTTCTCATCAATGAGCTGCTTGGTTTCTTAGAACCCCTGCAAAGTATTGCAGATATGATTAGTGGCTCCCGTATCTATACACCAGGTACTGGTAGATAACACTGCTAAACATGTTTTCAGCCACCAATGAACAGAAATTACTTGGTTTGTTATGTTTATTAAGAAAAATCAGACACTGTTTTTTTCAATGCCTAAACTGGTTACAGTGACAGCACTTGCCTCTCTGCTTCTTGACACCAGCTTTTGGTCCCTTAACTTCTTTTAGACCTGTGCCTCCCTCTGTTTGAACCTTTTTTTTCTTCTTTCCTTTCGGTTTAGAGGAAGAACCTTTCTTAGCCACATACACAGAACCTGGCTTCCTAAGAACACCCTCAGCTGCTTGAAGTTCCTTAAGAAGTTCTGCCAATGAAAAGCTGAGCTTGTTCATGGTATAGTTCAAGCAGAACTACTTAAAACTTTCAGGCAGTGACTCGAGTATGATATTGACCTGGGTTTTTCGTCAATTTTAACTCCTAGGATCTGTAGTTCATTAAGAAGACTTATCATTTTCAGAACATGATCCCTAACTGGGGTGCCTTCAGCCATTTTTGCATTCATTAGAGATTTTATGGCCACCTGCCTAGCAGCACGATTTTGATCCCCAAATATTTCTTTCAGGTTCATAATCATGTCATAAGCACTGGACATAGACTGATGCTGATGCTGTAAAATATTTGATATTGAAGCTAAAATGTAACAACGAGCCATCTGAACAGCTATCTACCACTTTTAATGGGCCTGGATTTTCTGTTCGATCCCCCTACATCAAGTACTGGTAGACATATCTTAGTTAATACAAACATTTAATCCTCAGCAGTTAATACAATGTTCAAGTTTCTTTTCCAGTCAACATAGTTTGGTTTTATAAGTTTGTTTTCTTTGAGTATTGAAGCGAGTGGGTTGAAATCCATTTTAATCCTGAAAATTACATAATTAAAAATACCGTTAATTATGATGAGTAAAATTTTAAATTTATTTTAATTTGGTTTCCTCTACCATTTTAAAATAAATTCGCCAGCAGGTTGGTACCCTGTGAACAGTATGCCTCGATGGGAGGACATCCAATAGCCATCATATGTCCAGATAGGCTAATTTTTATTAATTTTACTATCTAGGCAACTGACCCTACCAAATAAAATTAAATAGCTGGCATAGTTTCGGTCTAATATATAACAGCAGTGACTTAGATTGAGATGATACTATTATATACAGCTAAGTGTTAACCATCACATAATCCCAAATCAATCGCTTCGCAATAAACCTTTCAGATGGAGAAGTGATCCACGCTAACAATTATCCAAAATTATCCCTAAAAGAGATTTGTACTTGCGATACCGCAATTAATCTGTCTGATGGGAAGAAAGACCTTACTACCAACAAGCAGGATTTAATTACATCATCTACAGGTGACGGAGACCGCAGAATTTATTTCTGAATAAATTTTCTCTCCTACTTAAATTTTTAAAATATTTTTTAAGTTATAAAAATCTGTTTAATTAAAATAAATTTATTGATTTTGAAAACCACACGATCTGAAAGAATCAAATATCTTTCTGTGTACAGGATTCCAAAAATTTCGATTTGCCAAACCATCGTTTCATGTTTTAATGCGTAACAAATAAAATTTAATAAATGCATAGTTTTTCTTTAAACTTTTTAGTTAAGGTAGTGATTAAAAGTATTTATTTATTTTAATTTTTGTTTCACATTTTTTGAAAAATAATAATTTATTTAAATTAAATATTTTTTTTATTTAATTAATTTAAAATCTGGAATTAATTTTCACGTTTTTCTAAGATATCTAATTTTATAAAAAATCATCTTAAACGTGATATTTTGTAAAAGAATTAAATATCTAAAAATTTTCATTTAATTAAAAAGAAGTTTATTTTATTTTTCATCACAAAATATTTTCTTTAAAATCGAATTTTTCGAATAAATTAAATTAACAGGAGAATATAAAGTAGATATACATCATCCACGCAATAAATATAAATATATATGACGATATGTATATATTCTAGTTTTATAATCGAGTAGAAACTCTGGTGAGTTTCAAACTCCTGTTGAAGATAAACTGTAATAATTCCTATTCGAACCAGTTTCTTAGATCCCGATTGCATCAAACTTCTCTGATATACTGTGATATACAAATATATCACTTGAGGATCAAAATGTATCAAAACATCACGATCAAAACAGCCCCGAACCTGCTCCACCACAACTAGCCACCAGCCATCGCTGGCGCCATCCCTAACCGCCGGATTCAAGCTACTTTTGCTGCCACTCGCGAGCTCTATTTTTTACACCATTTATTTTGAAAAATAGCCCTAATAAGTAGTATTTTTTTATCTAAAAATCATACCAAAAATAGTCCCAAAAATGACCATCGAAAAGCCCAAAAGTCGTCGCTGCCCCTTACGCCGTTGCCCTTCAGCCCACTATTTGGGCTTTTTTGGATGGTGTTTTTGCTCCCATTTTTTCTAAAAAGATAGCATAAATATCTAGAAACATGTTGTTTCAAAGAATGCCTCAAAAATAGTTTCAAAAAGCCCCAAAAACTAGCCCCGAACAGCATCGCTCAAGGCCGCCCTTATGCCGCTGAAAATCGCCTGTTTCCAACACTATTTGGCTCAGTTTTTTCATAATTTTTGGACATATTTTAAGACATGTTTACTGCCTAAAAACTATTCAAAAAATAGTCCCAAAAATGTCTCAAAAAATTAACAAAATCGGCCCCGAACCATCGTAGGCAAAGCCGCCGGTGCTGGGATGTTTTTATCGATTTTTTTTTTACTATTTTGACTTATTTTTGCTACTATTTTTAATACATAAATACTACAGAAACTCACCGAAAAAAAACTATTTTAAAATTGTTAAAAAATTACTGCGATATGTGGCCTGTAAAAACCCAAAACCACCGCTAGTGCCGCCGCATGTTCTTCGTGTTCTTGGATATTAAACTTGTTCTTAAATAATCTAAACAAATATTTAAAAATAAATAGCTGTTATTACATCGATATCTATGTCCCATAGGCTAATATTCGATCTAGAAAAAACTTAATCTATCATAATCAACCATCGTGATTAAAAAATTAAATCATCATCCAAATTATTCAATCAGATATGAAAAATAATATGATGATCATAAAATCGGAATTAAAACGCTTGCGAAACAAATTTAGCACAGTTCTAAAACTCCTCAATCTCGATAAACCGTAAACAAAAAATAAATCAGCTCTGATACCAATTGTTGGAGGCAAACCTGTCAAGATCATTGTTTTTGTTAACGATTTTCAATAAAAAATAACTAGATGGGAAAATGTCGAAATGGGCTCCAGATAAAACTTTTGATATCGAATGATCAAAATTAAAACCCGTGCAATCACAGTTAATTTAGAAAAATACATTTTTTTGGTCGATTCTTCAACTACGATATTAATTCTGAGTTGAAGCTTCCGTCGGACATTCTACTGTATTTCCTAATGCGATTCCCAAACATAGTGTGAGCTACGAACCTTCGAGAACTCGTATCGTCAGAACCTGATCGGCTTTAGTCTTAAAAAAAAGTTATGAATTTGGTTCAGCCTATCCACATATTTATAGGGCTACAGTAAGGACCTATGGAGTAATTATAACAAAGACTTCTAGTGGAACACAGATACCCATCCAGCGATTTCTTCAATTAAGCAAACTTCGTAGCGGGATCTATAATTATGAAAATCTTGCAGCAGTTTCTATAATTTTCATAAAATATTAAATTACAGTTCACACCACTAAAGAATTATAATTGCACTCTCTACCATAATCTCAAGATATTTTTACATTGAGCTCATATTATTAAATGCTTAACTCATCTCCCCACGTTAAGATTTTTGATACCCGCCAAATACATTTAATTACTGACAATTTAATTTAATCGACATCTTAAAATTCCTTAACATGCTATTATTTGTTTCCTGTAACCAACATAAGTCTACTAAAACTCTACACTACAGTTGCACCGATGGTATGTCCATTTCCATCTAAACTATAAGCAAATAACTTATATTGTACAGGAATCTAAGATCTGATCTTCTGTGTGTAAGCCGTACTCGACACACCAGATTAAATACTGTACAAAATAAAGGGCATCCACGCATAGCATTAAAGAAATAATATGGCATACATTGCTTATTAAGATTCTCATAAAATAAAAAATTAATTTTATTAAAAGAAAATTAAATACTAAAAACATGATTTTCGGTATACGACCCTAACATCTACAATTTTCATAAATCACTAAACTACAGTTCGCACCACTAAAGAACTATAACTGCACTCTAACCCATAATCTCAATGCCATCTTGCATTGAGCTTCTATTATTAAATACTTAACTCATCTCCCCACGTTAAGATTCTCAATACCCGCCAATTAAATTTAATTAATAATAATTTAATTTAATCAGCTTCTTTTAAAATTTCTTAAGCCTTTCTACTTAACTTGTTTGACCACCAGATAATCAAATCTACCTGCGGAATTTGGTCCGGTCAAAATTTATAAGCTTCTTTAAAGGGGTATTATCAATTTCGGTCATTCGAGACGTGGATTTCGTCAATAATTAATATTCACCATATAAATAATACCGCTATTTAACTCAACGAAAATATAGACCCATATAAGATCGCACCCTCCAATAAATTAAAATAGCGAATACTAAATATACTCAAATTAATAATTATTTTAGAATTAAGAGTATAAGGACTCTCATAATAACATTGGGTGTGAATTAATTTATATAATCAGTATAAAATTAATTACCCCAATGTGTCATGTTCAATACACACAAAGTATACTAGCATAGATAATCAGAATAATAGACGACGCTATTATCTGTTCCTCGTAATCAAGATAGTCCTATTAAAACTCTGTGCTACAGTCATATCGATGGTATGTCCATTTTTATCTAAACTGTGAACAAATACTTATATTCTGCAAGAACCTAAAATCTAACATTATGTGTGAAAGTTGTACTCTACACACCAGATTTAATACTGTACAGAATAAAAGACATCCATGTATAATATTAAAGAAATGATATTGCATACATTACTCATAAAATTTCTTATAAAATAAAAAATTAATTTTATTAAAATAAAATGATATACTAAAAATATGATTTTCAGTATACAACCCTAACAATCTCCCACTTATACTTAAAACCATGCTACCATACATATAACTCCCATACCCTCTACATGACTATCAAAGAGTCTGAGCCACTAAGTGATAGTAAATTTGTAATCCCAAAAGCAGGGTGAATTGGATATTTAAAAAAAATATTTAGATATTAATACAAGTGTAGTTTTTAATTCACTTATAAACAAGATTCAAAATTTCTTTGTTTGAGGATTTAGAATGTAAGATTAGATTTTAACTCACAATATTTAAAACTTTTTTATTTGAAGATTAAAGTGCAAATGTATTTTTATTTTAATTCACAATATTACAAGATTTAAAAATTTTCTTGTTTGACATTTAAAATATAAGTAAATGATGTAAATGTAAATAAGTGTGAAGCAAAAGTAAGCAACAAGATAATAATGAAAATGAAATGTAAAGCGAGATAGAAATACGACACCACGATTTTTACAAAGTTCGGCGCAATGGCCTACGTTCTTGCCTCAAGCCAACCGCTATGAGGATTTCTCACTATTCCTCCGTCAATAGGCGGAGCAGCCTCTCTACTTAGTCTAGATGGAGTAGTCTCTCTTGAAAATGTACCATTGTCAAGTATTCCACTCCTTATAGGCGGATTAACCTCTTTGAGAAACACCTTTCTCAAGGACAATAGAATAACAAGAAAGTGTACAAAGGAATGCTCCAACAACGAGCAGATGAGTACAAGAAATGAAAACTCTAACTCACTTCTCAAAAAATATATCAATAAAGCTCAAAGAGAAATCTAAAAATCTTTTCTCTCAAAAATTGATTGAAAAACTGAAGAGATTTAAGCACAAATAGAGAGTGTATAAGAGACAATGGTTGAGAGGCTTTTAATGAATAAAACCAGAGCTCAAAGGGTCTATTTATATGCCTCAATCCTAGACTAGCTGTTGGGCTATGTATGGCAAGTTTAAACTAGCCATTTCAACCATATTTCAAAAATTTAGCATGTTCAGTCGACTGGAGCCTTAACTCAGTCGACTGGACCACTAGTTAGTCGACTGGACTTCTTAGTCAGTCTACTGGGTGCTTTGAAATCTAGTTTCTTATTTGGCAACTCAGTTTCAGTCGCCTAATCGATACCTTAGTCGACTGATTAGTATTAAAAATCCATAATTTTGATTTTCAAAACTAGTTTTGATCACTTCTGGTTTTGAAAAAATATTTTTAGGTATAATAAGAATCCTATGAGCTTCAAAGAAATATATCCATGAGACATGTGAATTTACATAAGTTCTAAAAAATGATACAATTGAAATTCTTCAATTCTTCAACATTTGCCTTGTTCCTAAAGCGTGTTGCCGAAGTGTTTGAAATTTGCATTATGGCTTCCATTCTATGTATTTGATTGTGCTAATTATATTTTTCCTGTAAACTCAATTTGCACAATTAGATACTTAAGTTTGTTATCATCAAAACGGTCATTGAAGTCTTATTAAACCAACAATCTCTCCATTTTTTATGATGACAAACACATAGCAAAATAATGTGGAAAAGCTAAGTAAAACTCCCCCGATCAATAAGCATGTGATAATAAGCTTTGTGTAAGAGTTGAATTACTCCCCCTTACAATATGCATAAATGTGAAGATATTGAATTTCATTTCAATCATACTTTTTGAAAACTTGTTTCATAAAATATCTTTCAAATTTTGAGGCATCTTTTCAAATATTAAGTCTTTTCAATCATTCATTTGATTATTGTAAGCTTGTATATATTTATCCATTCAACATCCATAAGATAAACAACCATAAGATAAACATCATCTAAGCATAATAAGATAGATAAATAGCATCCAAGCATAATTCCATAACAACCTTCCAAAAGCGTACAAGTACATGATCCAAAATACAAATACATTCATTTCAAAATAGATTTGCTCTCTCTTTCTCATTCCTTCTTCTCTTAAGATATTCTTTTTCTCATGCATTCCTTTTGCGCACTTGCTTCTCCCCTTTTGGCATTATAAAAAAGAAGCAGAGCTATCGTCGTCATCGCCATCATCATCATCGTCATCAGGTGAAGAGGCGTTATAGGGAGGAATGCCTAAGGCATCCTCGATGCGAGTGAGGCGAGAGTTGATTTTGACAAACTTTTTATCAATACTCTTTGAGAAAGATTTAACCAGTTTCTTTAAAAAGGATTGTGTGATAGGAGCAGTATTGGCAGCGGTGGAAGTAGCAGGTGGAGGTACTAATAGAGTAGTAGGAGAAGGAGCATCGGCCTGTGCATAGGTAGCATTCTCGTCTTCTTTTCCCTCACTATCTTGTGCAACCGGAGGGGCTGCCCTATGAGTCTTATGTTTCCTGTCACGCCCCAAACTCTAGGTCACGTGAAACACCCACAAGCAACCAAACATAACACCCAACCCGAGAATACACTCTCAATATACACCATACATGCATTGTATATAACCGCCAAAAGGCTTAAATTACACAGTTCCAACACCGAAAAACATGTAACAACATACATGTAACAGAAAGAACGAAAATAAAGACTACAGCTCTTCTACCTCTCCGGCACCTCCAGATCAACCTGAGTGACTGGTACCTGAAGAAAATCAAATCCTACACCGTGAGCCAAAGCTCAACAGAAACTAGACAGGCATGCAGTATAAGCTAAACATGCTAAGAAAATGAGGTGCAGTTTTAGACTCTCTTTCAAGCCTTTAAAATGAGTTTTCACATGTAAACGGAAAAATGAGAATACAAACCATCTTTTGACTCACTCACGGGAGTCCTGAAAACAGTTAGAAAATAATTTTTAGATCGCGATTCACACGACTCTTAAAACAATTTGAAAATTGATTTTTCCGTCCCACAATGCAGTTCATACAATCTATGCATTTTCTCGGACTTTCACCGAAGGACCACATCCCTCAACTATGCAATGCACACAACCCGTGCAACACGCACAACACACGTAACCCGTGCAACACACACAGCGCACGCAACCCAGGCAACACACACAGCTTCACAGACTTTCACAGTAGGACCATTATCCGCCCTCATCACATATTTTCACGGTTTCATCGTAAGACCATTATCTGCCCTAACTAAAGCCTTGTTGACCAGAGCCAACAGATATATTCATGGACATTCACCGTAGGACCATTATCCGCTCCTCATGTGCATATCTTTACGAACTTTCACCGAGGGACCAATATCCACCCCACATATGCAAAATAGATACAAATCTACGTATTAACAGACATCCCTACACATACCTAAACCACATGATAAAATTGCATACCACAGGATAAGATCACATCAAAACATGCATACTAAACCAGGGTTTAAATGCATAAAGCCACGTACTATCACTATGTTACACAAACCACGTCATATGCTACCCACGCGACTCACACAACACTTGCAACTCATGTAACACGCATCACATGCATCCGTTCCTCAAATTCCACATAACCATGCCTATAAAACATCTGAGTTTTAAAGCATGCAATTACGGTACACGTAATGATACCAAAATCATATAATCCACTTATATAGTCCGTACATAAATAAATAGTTATAAATGCACATAACCAGTTCTAAACGCACATAGCCAGATATAACTTCACATCATGATGCCACTCACCATATCACCTGACATCCACTCACATGGACACTCAACAATCCACAGAACTAGAACCTAACCCGAAGGACAACACTGCTCAAGTGCTCGAGCGCTCAACCACTGCTCAAGCAGTCCCCTACCGACATAGCACACTACCACAACCCAGCTCGAGCGCACAACCACCGCTCGAGCAGTCACCCACTGACCCAACTCTCGGCCACCAGCCCGCTTGAGCGCACAACCACCACTCGAGCGGTCAACGCTGAGAGGAAACCCAAACTAAGAAACAAAATCAAACCCCTTCACGCAACAATGCACAAACCACCACGAGCACAACCGTGCACTAAAAACTCGCATCTAACCATGCACGTCACCCCCGAGGACGGCACCTAACAAACACCCAAGGCTACGACACGACCCCCGAAGCCACAACAAGACCAATCGAACCCTAAAAAGAATCCAACAGTATTTTAGTCGACTAATTCCATAATCAATCAATCGAGTACCATTGAAAATCAATTGGAAACCAAGGACCCAACCACCAACACATCATAACCCAAATCAACACACGCCAACACGCACAACACGAAGCCACACACACCCAACACGACTAAACCAAAGGCCAACACAAACCCACGACGTCCACACGCGTCCAACACAAGCCCACAACGCCCCCAGAAATAAGAAACTTGATAAAAAAGGCCAAAAGGGATGAAAAACAACCTTTTTCCCAACATTCGGCCAAAATGGGTGAAAATAATTTAGAAATTCTGACATACCTTCACTCTTGGAATCATAACTTCTTCCACAAAAAGCATTTTGTTGTGAGAGACGTGTCATTGGAAAGAAGACTTTTGGGGCTTCAATTTGAGTACAAGAACGACTCAATTTCGAGTCCGGATAAGTGAGATATCATCAAAACAAAATGGCCATGTGCAGCCAGTTCGCTCAAGCGGACGTCAGGGGCTCGAGCGAGCTACCACCCGAGAAAAACCAAGATTTTTCCTGTTCTTGAGTTCTAAGCCTCCAAACTCTCAAACACACACAGACCACTATCTCAACCACAAATCGAAGCCTCCAAACACTTTCTCGACATCCTCGGGCATGCCCAAACCTGAAGCTACCACAAAACCTCGAAAGAAAAACTCAAAATCCGATTCCATCCACCGAAATCAACACAAAACCCCTTTTCAAGCCAAAACCCAAATTTTCAAAACATCAATTGGGTTTTCATGTATTTTTAACCGGTAAAAACACACACGATTACACGTAGCACCCTTATAAGACATAAGAGTCTAGAATCCTACCTCGGTGAGTTAAAAACTCAATGCCTCTAACCACGTGCAAAATCAAATTTTGCCAAAATAAAATTCAATCCGGATGAACGCATAGCCCACTGTGCCAATAACAAGTATTCGCTATTGGATTGTCGAAAATAAAGCCCCGGGCTCCCGAGAAGTTAGAGAGAAGGTAGAGCAATTGGGTTGGTTCAAAAGCTAGAGAGAGGAAGAAAAAGATATTTTTTTTAAAAATATCTAAAGGAAGATATTTATAGGACACGAAAATATCTTTTTTTTAAAAAAACTCGCGCCACAACGGCCAACGGCCCCAGGAACCAACCTCGCATGCATCTCTAAACCCGAACATGCATAAAAACATGTATAAACATGCAGAAACAAAAATGATAAACGCGAGTTGAAAAATACCAAAAAATAAAACGGGTCAGGGCCTCACATTGCCAATCCCTCTCTCTCAAGATATAACCCATTTGTTTGAGAGTGGTATGGTTGAAGAAGTCAGATGGTTTTGCCAAGATAAAGTTGGAATGAGATGCAGAAAAACCAAAGGACTCAAAGAGGAGAGTAAGAAACGCACCATACGGAAGAGTGTGGCATTTAGTGCTGTCCCTTACAAACATCCATTGACACATAAGAGTGGGAAGATCAAGCCATTGACCCATGTAAATACACCATAGAATAAAGCAATCAAGATAAGATATGTAGCTACAAGATCCACTACGAAGCAAAATGTTATAAGTTATGATGAGATGCAAAATTTTAGCCTCTAGTGTGAGTAGTGAATATTGAGGAGCTAGGAAAAAGTTAGTGACCGGAGTACTCATATCCATTGGCAAGAATGTGTGTCCTCTTTTTTAAGGTTTGTATAGAAAAGACGAGTATATAAAGGATAAACACCTTTAGGCTGATAGAAAACATATAGCCCCCATCCAATGCGAGCAAAGAGACGACACAGATTCAAAAAATGTTGATCGAGAAATGGCATATCAAAGAACTTACCAAAAATGGGTTCTAGTGACCAAAGATGTGTTTTGTAGAGAGTTTCGGCCCAGCTTGTGCAGAACCATTGCTAGTTTTCATCGGTGGTTTCTTCTCGTGCAATAGATTTTCCTTTTCCTCCTCTTATTCTTAGAGCCATTTGATAATGGAGATGTGGAAAGGAAAGATTTTGGGATGAAATGGAACTTTTTGAGGAAGAAACTAAGGAAAACTAAGCCCTAGGAGAGAGAAATCGAGAGTGAGAAATGAAGGGGCAGCAACTAATATGTGTTTCGATGTCCTAGGGATGTGGAAACCCGACGGGTTAGTCGACTGAATAGGCAGGTCAGTCGACTGAAGTGCTAAAGCTCGTGGGTAGTTGGGTTATGAGACAGGTCAGTCGTCTAACCATGTGGCCTCAGTCGACTGACGTGCTCATTTAAGTGTTTAAAATTTTTTATGCTTTTAAAACACTTCTTGGTCAAGTTTATACAACCTCTCGAACATGTATTAGGCCTAATTCTCTTCTTATTATGATAAATCAATCTTCATTAAGAGGTTTAGTAAAGATTGATGCAAAGATTGATGCCCATTGTTCACTAGTGCGTACAAATTCTAAAAATATATCACTTTTTTGCACATGATCACGAAGAAAGTAGTGTCTTATCTCAATGTGCTTTGTTCGTGAATGTAAAATTGGATTTTTAGAAATGTTTATTGCACTTGTGTTATCACATTTAATTGGCACAACATCATAATTTAATTTAAAATCTTAAAGTTGTTGTTTCATTTATAAAATTTGTGTACAACAACTACCTGCAGCCACATATTCAGCTTCGGTGGTAGACAGAATTTTGCTTCTTTGAAAACCATGAAACGAGTGATTTTTCTCATAAATGACATGTTTCACTAGTGCTTTTGCAGTCAATTGTGCAACTGGCAAAATCCGCATCTGAATAACTAATCATTTCAAAGGAAATAAATTTAGGATACCATAAGCCTATATCTATGGTGCCAACTAAATATCTTAGAATTCTTTTTACTGCAGTTAAGTGTGATTCTTTAGGACATGCTTGATATCGTGCACACATACACACACTCAACATTATATCTGGTCTACTTACAGTTAAATACAATAAGCTACCAATCATACCTCGATAGAGCTTAGTGTCTATTGGTTTTCCTTACTCGTCTTTGTCAAGTTTGGTTGAGGGACTCATTGGAGTTCCCAAAACTTTTTCATCTTCCATGTTGAAGCGCTTAAGCAATTCTCGTACATACTTTGATTGGTTGATGAAGGTACCATTCTTTACTTGTTTAATTTGGAGTTTGAGGAAGAATGTGAGCTCTCCCATCATACTCATCTCGAACTCTTTTTGCATACATAGAAAATTTCTTGCACAAGTTTTCATTAGTAGCACCAAAAATAATATCGTCTACGTATATTAGCACGATAAGTATATTTTTATTGTTTGTTTTGATGAATAATGTTGTATCAATTTTACCTCTTGTAAATATATTTTCTAATAAAAATTACTTAACATTTCATACTAAGCTCGAGGGGCTTGCTTTAATCCATACAAAGCTTTTGTTAGTTTGAACACATAATTTGGATAGTGATAGTTTTCAAAACCTGGTGGTTGTTCGACATATACTTCTTCATTTATAAAATAATTTAGAAAAGCACTTTTTACATCAATTTGAAAAAGTTTAAAATTCTTATAGGATGCATATGCTAGTAACATACGAATGGCTTTTATCCTAGCTACAGGTGCATAGGTTTCTTCAAAGTCAATTCTTTCTTCTTGATTATAGTCCTGTGCAACTAGCTTAGCCATGTTATGGACTACAATACCGTTTTCATCCTTTTTATTTCTATATACTCATTTAGTTTCAATTATTGTATTATCTTTAGGCCTATGAACTAAATTCCAAACTTTATTTCTTTCGAATTGATTTAATTCTTCTTGCATGGCTATTATCCAAGATTCATCTTCTAGTGCATCATTTATATTTTTAGGTTCTTCTTGTGAGAGAAAAGCAAAATAATCACAAATATTTTTCAAAGATGATCAAGTATTTACCCTTCGTGAAGGTTCACCTATGATTTGATCCATAGGGTGATCCTTCACTGTCTTTCATTCTTTTAGTAGGTCTTTATGTTCATTTTGACTTTGAGGCTCATGAATCTCGAAGCTTTTTCTTTTGTCTTCCTTGATTTGCATTTCTTCCATTCCTTTGTTAATATCTAGATCATCATCAATTGGAATCTTAGAACAAAAAGAATTAGCCTCATCAAATGTTATATAAATGGATTCGACTAATGTCATAGTTCTTTTATTGTATACTCTATAAGCTTTACTATTTGTAGTATACCCAAAAAAATTCCTTCATCAGATTTAGATTCAAATTTACCCAATTCATCTTTGTCATTTAAAAAAAAGCATTTACATCTAAAGGCATGAAAATAGAAAATGTTGGGTTTCTACCATTCCATACCTCATAAGGAGTTTCGTTTAAATGATATCTTATAAAAACTCAATTCATTACATAGCAAGAGTATTCACTGCCTCGACCCAAAAATATTTAAGAATTTTGTGTTCATTTAACATGATTCGTGCTATTTCTTGTAAGATCTATTTTTTCTCTTAACAACCTATTTTGTTGAGGAGTTCGAGGTGCAGAAAAATTATGAGAAATTTCATTTCAGTTGCAAAAATTTTCATCATTTTTATTTTTAAATTCTCTTCCTCTATCACTACGAATGTGTAGAATAAAATAGCCCCTTTCATTTTAAATTTTTCTACATAGTTTGGCAAATACATGATATACTTTATCTTTTGATGCAAGAAATAGCACCCACGTATATACTGAAAAATCAACAATTATAACAAAACAGTATACTTTTTCTCCAAAATTTTGAGGTTTCATTGGACTAAATAAAACAAGATGAAGTAATTGTAGTGGCCTATTTGTAGAAATTTCTTGTTTCTTTTTTAAACTTGTTTTGGCTTGCTTACCGAGTTGACAATGTCACGCCCCAACCTCTGGGTCACGTGAAACACCCACAAACAACCAACATAAAACCCGGCCTGCGAATACACTCTCAAAATAAACATGCTTGCATTGTATATGAACGCCAAACGGCTTACATTACACGGCTCCAACGCCGAAAAATATGATACAACATACATGTACCAAAACTAGCAAAAAGAAAGACTATACTCTTCCACCTCCTCCGGCACTTCCAGATCAACCTACGTGACCGATACCTGAAGAAAATCAAATCCCACACCGTGAGCCAAATCTCAGCAGAAACTAGACAAGCATGCAATATAAACAAAACATGCTAGGAAATCAAAGTGCAGTTTTAGACTCTCTTTCAAGCCTTGAAAATAGTTTGAAAACAGTTTTAGATCACGACTCACCAGAGCCAATAAAAATAAGTTTTCACATGCAATGGGAAAGCGAGGATAAAAACCATTTGTCGTCTCATTAGAGCCTTGAAAACAATTCGAGTATTAAGACTCCCGCAGGCTGTTAATACAGTTTTAAGAAAATTGGTCTATCTGTCCCAATATGCAGTACATGCAATCCATGAATCTTCTCGGATTTTCACCGATGGATCGTAGCCCCCGTCAATGCACCTTTACATACTTCAACCGAAGGACCTCAGCCCTACCATACACCGTTACGGACTTTTACCGAAGGACCTCAGCCTTAACCTTCACGAACTTTAACCAAAGGACCGCAGCCCTACCAGATACACCTTTACGGACTTGCACCGAGGGACCGCAGCCCTATCGAATGCACCGTCAACCAATGCTAACATTCACAAAATCACATGTTCTACTATCTCATTCCATACACCTATGCATAACCTAAACATGATTTAAATGCATAAAACAGCGTACTATCACTACGTATCACAAATCACGTCACATGTTACACATGCGACTCACACAACACTTGCAACTCATGCAACATGCATCACATGCATTTGTTCCTCAGAACCCACATATGCATGCCTATAAAACCTTTGAGTTTCAAAGGATAAACCACGTTATACGTAACGATATCAAAACCATGTAATTAACTTACATATCCATACATAAATAAACTAGAGTTATAAATGTACAAAGCTAGTTATAAATGCACATAGCCATATATAACTTCACATCATGACGCCACCCGCTATATAACCCAACACAACATCACATGCCACACACACCGTCATTCGATATCCGAACGACCCATCCCCAAATCGGGACTCGTCCACACACCGGGACAACTAATGATACAGAAAACCAAAACCAAAACCTAACCTAGAGGCCAACACAGCCCAAGCGCTCGAGCGCTCGAGCTCTCAACCACCACTCGAGCGGTCCCTTACCGACATAACACACTACCATAACCCTGCTCGAGCGCACCACCACCGCTCGAGCGGTCAACGACCGACCCAACACTCTGG
>JAOTRH010076094.1:0-50124 GCA_034768845.1 Heliamphora exappendiculata | reverse complement strand
TTTCACAAAACCTTTAAATGAAGAAAGAATATGCTTTATTAGAAGAGAACTTGGTATGTTATGTACTCCAAATTGATGATTTATATGCCATACTAACCATGTCTTTTAATGCATTTCAACATGCTTGATTTTTTTTCTTATATGTGAAAATGTGTCGACATAAGTTGAAAATGTGTCGACACAAATGCATGTAGTGTTGACACAAAACTGTGTAGAAGTGGTACTGTGAAAAAGTGTCGACCCAATTCTACTCAGTGTCGACACAATTGTGGTTCTCTGACTCTCGATAAATTTGTGTCGACACAAGTATTCTTCGTGTTGACCCAAATGGCTGAATGTGTTGACACCAATTAAAATTGAGTCGACACCAATCCTATGTCTCAAGACCCTCGCACGAAACGAATCGTGTCGACACCAAACTCAATTTGTGTCGACACAAATCGTTATACTTATAAAAGAGGCGTTGGTCCTTGAAACGACATTTCATTTTCCTCTCTTTCTATATAAACTGTTCATCTCCCGCCTCTTCCTTCTCTCAAACCTTGAGTCGACCCCCTTTCATCTCCCTCTCAAATCCAAGCCTTTTCTTCAAGATGCCTCCAAAAATGATGGGCAAGGGCTCCAAACGCGTAGCTGACGAGGGTTCCTCAAACCCTAAAACTTCGAAACGGAAGAAGACGACCCAAACTACAACGGCGACGGCAACTGAAACCGAATGGGAAAATGTAGCCTTCTCTGAGGTAATTTCCTTTCAATTTTCTAAGTTTCGCCAACTCTATTTTTCTTCCTTTGTGAATCAAAAAGTTTGCCCTGGCCGTTCTATAGATTTTGCTTTTTTTGACTCCATTGAGATGAGGTTTAAGGACTTATTTTCAAGCCTTGGGTGGGAAAGGCTTTTACAATTTCAAGAACCTCACTATCCCACATTTGTTAAATCATTCTATGCTCATGTGCATATTCCCCTCGTTCTGTTCACTACCATCACCACTTGAGTGAAGGGTAAAGAAATCACTTTGTCCCCCTCTACCCTCAACGAAATTCTGATCATTCCCCCTGGTGACATCTGTGTTTGGCACAGCCAAAAACCTATTGAGGTTGAAGGCTTCTCTTTTGAGGAATATGTCAAAAATAGTTTTGAAAATGACAATATCGATCCTTACAAGCCCTTAGAGGCCAACTCCCTAAAGCCAGAAATGAGAATCCTTCACCATATCGTGAACCATATTTTTCTTCCTCAGATGGAAAAATTTGGGGATGTATCCTACATGCACATATTTATTATGTGGTCCATTCTCGAAAAGAAAAATCTTAATTTAGGCTTTCTTTTCATTTCCCATATGTTTCACTCCCATGGAAAGAAAAATTCCTCTATGCTACATGGGATGTACCTGACCAAAGTGTTTTGACACTTTAAGGTCAATCTTTCTGAGAAAAAGACCATTGCCTTTTCTAAACATGATTTGTATGAGAAGTCCTCCCTGAAACATATGCAAATTGTATGTGTGGATTGTACTTGGACTACCATTCGCAAAGGTACCCCCGCATCTGTCAAAATTACTCCTCCTCCTCCTCCTCCTCCTCGTGATGTAACCTCCATCCCCATTGATCTTGGCTCACCACCTGCTAGACCCGATCACATTGGACACTTTGATACTCTTGGTCCATCTCACACTACTCCTCCTCACACCACATCAACCCCTATTCCCCCTGTTGCATCCTCATCATCATCTATTCCAGTTCAAGTTGACCTTTCCGAAGTTCTTTCTTCAATCAACTCTTTATCTACAAAAATTACTCTCTTCCAGGCCAAGGTTAATTCAGAATTCTTTGATTTGCATCATACCATCTCTTCCCTCTCTGAAAAAGTAAAACACCTTGATAAGACCAACCAGAGCCTACGCAGAGATGTGGAAAATGCCACTGATGCAGGGAGAGCCCTCTGCAAAACAATGGATGAGAACATTGCATCCATTGTCAATTGCAACAAGGCCATCTTTCATCAAGTGCGCAAGGAATATGACAAAGGCATCGTCACTGCGGTGCATGCCAACTCCCAAAAGATGGAAGAACACTTGAAATGGCTAAAAGAGGCATGGGAAAATCAGTTCAAGCCCAGGGAAACAAAAGAAGAGAAAGCAGCGAGACTCAAAAGGGAAGCTAACCTGGCTTTGCCAGCAAGATGAGAGGCCCTTGTAGTGGGTGAAGCAAAAGATGAGCGAGCACGTGCGGCTAAAGAACGAGCCTTCGCAAGTAAAGAGAAAGCCAAAGATAAGAAGGACTTCAAGCAATTCATGGACGACCAATAGCCCCACTTTTTGAAGATTACAAAATGGGAGAAGAAAAAGAAGAAAAAGGGGAGAAAAAAAGACAAGGAGAGTGGAAGTGAAGGGAAGTTAACATACATTTTTTTTGCTGGAAGAAGTTGTAATAGTTTTCTTTTAAACATACATTGCTTTTAATTATCTGTTTACATGAGTTGAATGGTTTAATTGCTGTGGATGTTTGAACAATTTTTTTGTTTGATGAATGGTAAATATTGTTCTTATGCTTATCCTTGTGATTGATTATATCTTGTTGATAATATAATGTGTGGTTGAACAAATTGCGTATGAAATTGAATGTGATTGGGTAAATTACTTTGCACATATTTACTATTTTGCACAATGTATAATAAACTCAGAATGTTTCTTGATCATGTGCTGCAATTCATGATAAAAATTGTATGTTTTCACTCTAATATATGCCTAGCTTTATAATTGCATATGTTATTTAAGTCATATCGATAAGGTGAGAACCCTTGTTGAAAAATATTTTCAATTGTCTTCTAGAAAATGCAAATATGGTTGTAATCATCAAAAAATAGGAGATTGTTAGCCCAAGGGCTTTTTATTTTGATTTTGATGATTTTCATAATTCATTTTCTAAGAATAAATGGATTGAAAATGATAATATTTTATATTTTCAAAATAAATGTGTTAACACATTTTGAACAATCAAATTAACACCTAAGCAAAAAAAAATGACTTTTATCTAAAAAAAGTTCAAACACTTCAGCATTCTTCAATTAGAATATTTTCGTGTTGATCTTACTTGAAAATTAAGTCAAATACTTTTAAGACAAAGTATACTTGAAGCATATCAAGTGTGTCAACACCTGTTGATCAAATGGTTTGACACCTTAACTGTTTTACAAGTTGATCTTCAGGTACCAAAACGTTAGTGTTGACACAAACCGGTTTTGTGTCAACACAAAAGTGCCGAAGTGCCCATGACTCATTTTGAGTCGACACAAACATAATTTGTGTCGACATAAAAGTGATCCTCACTTTTGGTTTCCAGAAGTTTGGGTCGACACAAATGGAAATTGTGTCGACACAAAACAATTGAGACCTCCTGCGGATTTTTGGTGTCGACCCCAAAATAAATCGTGTCGACCCAAAAGTCCCGAGCCTGTCTGCAGAATTTTGGTGTCGACCCCAAGAAGATTTGTGTCGACACAAAACAACCGAGGCTGACTGTAGAATTTTGGTGTCGACCCTAAAGACCAAATGTGTCGACACAAAAGTACCGAGGCTTCCTGCAGAAAGTATCGACACCAGAGACAAGTTGAGTCGACACGAATGGTCCCTCCGGATGCTAAAGTTTCAAACGAGTTGACACCAGATTCGTTTCTGTCGACTCCAGAACGTTGGAAGGTAAAGTGCATAATTTGTGTCGACCCCTCAGAACATTCGTGTCGACCCAACCACTAAAAGATCCCTGCCCTAGACACTTTGTGTTGATACCAAAGCTATTTGTGTCGACCCTAAAGATGGAAATTCAAAATACGGCAGATCCTAACGGTTGGATTTTTGGCATTTATTGCTCCCACCTACCTCAAACGGTCAAGAACTCACAAGAACTTATATAAGGAGTTACTTCTTAGCATTTCAGAAGGTTGAAGACTTGCATTTACTGTTCCATTACTCAAATCCATCTCAGAAATCATCAAGCTCACATTCATTGCTGCAACTCTAGTTCTTGTTCCTCATCTCTCTTTACCCTTTTATTTATTGTAAATCAATTTTGTAAAGAGAGTGAGTGCACTTCATTTATTACACCTCATTTATTGTAATCAAGGGTGAGTCACCCTTTAGCCTTTGAGTGAGTGAGTGAATCTCATCAAAGAAGAGTTTAAGAGAGATTAGAAGAAAGCAGAGGCTTATTTTTATAGAATCTTCTTGAAGCTGAAATAGGATTGTGAATGTACCCGTAAATATTCAGATAGCTCAAGTAAAGATTTGAAGCTTGTAAAGGCTTGAAATACGCCTGTGAAGTATTCTAAAAAGTAAAAATACTCAAGGGAGATCTTGAGAAGTGGATGTAGGCTAGGATAAAGCCGAACCACTATAAATTCCTGGTGTTTAGTTTTACTTCTCTATTCCTTATCTTTTAATATTTGCATTGCTTATATATTTGCATATCTTGCTTTATTGCTATATTAAAAGGTTTTTGAAAAAAGTTTTTAAATTGTTAATTTTTTTAAAGACTCAATTCACCCCCCTCTTGGGTTGCCTAGATCTAACAGAATTCGCCAATCTTTTTTGGGGAGCTGGACCCCAAGGCTACTACCGAGTAGTTGGAGGTAACCACGACGATCTTCGATACCTTAGAAATCGAGGAAGATGTTTTGCGTGTAAAGTTGGCAACGTTCCAACTTCGGGAGGATGCAAGGGAGTAGTGAAAGTTTGCTAAAACCACAGTGGATGGTACATGGGCAACTTTTACTAGGGCCTTTCTGGAGAAGTATTTCCTGAGTTCTTCGTGAGATACGTACCGAGATGAGTTCCTCTCTATTTTTTTGGGGAACCTTACTGTGGTCCAGTATGAGGCCAAGTTCGTGAATCTGTCGCGGTTTGCAGCTGAGATGGTGTGGGCAGAGGAGTTGTGCACAAAAAGGTTTGAAAGGGGTCTTTGACATGCCATTAAGGATAGAATTGCAGCACTGGGTTTGCGTGTTTATATCGAGATGGTGGAAGCCGCTATCTGAGTAGAGAACTCGCTGGCAGAGAGCTGCAAAGTTAGGGAGAGTAGGAGTCAACAAGGCGGTGGAGATGCACAATTTCAGGGGCACAGAAAAAAGCGCCAATGGCCGTCTGGATCGAGTTTCCATTCTGTGGGATCGTATCAGTCACAGTTTTCTACACCCGCACCTTCAGTGGCCTCTACAGGAGGGCCGGGACTGAGAGAGTTCACTTGTTATCGCTGCAAATAGCTAGAGCATCGTTCATTTGAGTGCACGCAAAGGGGTCAGGGTCAAAGTTCAGCACCTATTCTGTCGCAGTCGCAACCACAAGGGAGAGAGCCAGCAATATGTTATGGGTGTGGCCAGTCAGAGCACGCTCGCAAGTACTGTCCCCGAGGAGGGAGTGTCAGAGTGCGACAGGAGCACCAGTTGTTCTGCTTGAACAGGGACGACAGACGTATCAGTAGCCTAAGACACAGACGTTGAGGTTTGTAGAGGAAGGTGCCTCAGCAAAGTCTGTGAGGTAGACGGTGACCCAAGGTTACAATGGGCAGGCTAGAGCGCCGCAGGGCAGAGCTTATGTTCTTGCTGATTCCAGTGCTTCCAAAGCACCGGTCATGCCCGACACTACAGCTACACCATCCATGATCTGAGGTACTCTCCTAGTCTATAGAACATAGGCCAGTATCCTCATCGACACAGGAGCCTCGCATTCCTTTATTTCTTCTACTTGTGCATCTTCATTGGGGTTGGAGATAGATTCGTTGGGTAGTGCATTGAGCATAGAGACCCCGATCAGTGGAAATGTGGTGTTGTGTCAGGTTTGTAGGTCCTGTGAGTTGGGGATCGCGGGTCGTTGCTTAGAGTTTGATTTTATCATTCTAAACATGACCGCGTTCGATGTCATCCTAGGGATGGATTGGTTAACTACCTATTGTGTCTTCATCGATTGTGACCGACGGAGGGTATCTATATGCACACCGTAGGGTGATTGTTTCTGTTTTAGGGGCAATCGGGATGAGGGTTTGCCATCTATGCCCGATGTTGCTCGAAGTCAGGGGAAATTGGGTTTTCTCTTTTCGGCTCTCAGGTTGGAAGAGACGGTTAAGGTTCAAAGGGAGTTGCCCCCTGTGGTTTTTGATTATCCAGACGTCTTTCCAGATGATCTATTTGAGTTGCCACCGAGTCGTGAGGTGGAGTTTTCCATTGAGTTGATGCCGGGAGCTACACCCATTTCTATGCCATCCTATCACTTTGCACCAGTTGAGTTGCAAAAACTCAAGGTATAGCTTGGGGAGTTTCTTGACAAAGGGTTTGTACTTCTAAGTACGTCACCGTGGGGAGCTCCATCTTTGTTTGCGAATAAGAAAGATAGATCATTGAGGTTATGTATAGACTACTGGAAGTTGAACCAGATGACAGTGAAGAACAAGTATCTCATGCCGAGGATAGATGACTTATTTGATCAGCTGAAGGGGTCGACTCACTTTTCGAAGATTAACTTGAGATCTGGATACCACCAGCTGAGGATTAGGGACGAGGACATAGCGAAGATCGCCTTCCGGACTCGCTATGGTCATTATGAGTTTCTAGTTATGCCGTTCGGTCTGACGAATGCCCCTGCGACTTTTATGGGTTTGATGAACTATATCTTCCATCGATATCTAGACAGTTTCGTAGTTATGTTCGTGGATGATATCCTTGTTTATTCACCCGCGAGAAAGGCACATGAGGAGCACCTGCGCATCGTTCTACAACTTTTGAGAGAGTATCGCTTGTACGCGAAGTTCGAGAAGTGTGAGTTTTGGATGTTAGAGGTGAGATTTTTGGGGCACGTGGTGTCAAAGGATGGTGTGTCTGTGGATTCTTCAAAGACCGATGCAGTGATGGATTGGAAATGGTCGAAGAACGTCTTTGAGATTCGCATCTTTCTGGGTTTAGCGGGTTACTACAGACGGTTTGTGAATGATTTTGCTAGGCTTGCAGCACCAATGATGTGTCTGACATGAAAGAGAGTTATGTTTGTATGGAGCAAATCCTATGAGTCGGCATTCTGAGAGTTGAAGATGAGATTGACTAGAGCACCGAGTTTGATTATTCTAAAGTAGGGTTTGGGCTATACAGTGTACTGTGAGGCATCCCTTGATGGTTTTGGGTGTGTTTTGATGCAGGGAGAAAAAGTTGTAGCTTATGGATCTCGACAGTTGAAGACCCACGAGAAGAACTACCCGACACACGACTTAGAGTTAGAGGCCGTGGTCTTTGCCTTGAAGACATGGCAACATTATCTTTATGGTGAGCATTTTGAGGTTTTCTCTGATCACAAGAGCTTAAAATATTTATTTTCGTAGAAAGATTTAAACTTATGCCAACGATGATGGATGGAGTTGTTGGAGGATTACGACTTTGACTTGTAGTATCACCTGGGAAAGGTCAATGTGGTGGCCGACGCCCTCAGTAGGAGATCTCATAGCTCTTTAGCATCTTTGGCTATACAAGAATGGGACATGCTTGGAGATGTCGGTGAATTTGATCTTTGTCTCGGAGAGATAACGAGGGATACAACTTTATTCTCAATAGCTACAGAGCCTACACTGATTACACGAGTATCGGAGGTTCAGCGAACAGATCAGGAGGCCTAGATGATATGGGACCGCATTACTAGTGGGAAGGATACAATGGGTTGTGAGCCCCGATCTGAGTCTGAGATTGACTGGGAGATTGTTTGTGCCAGAATCGTGCCATGCTGAGGTATTACATGCTTTCCATCATTCACGTTTTACAGTGCACCCCGGTGGCACAAAGATGTATCATGACTTACACTGTCAGTTCTGGTGGACAGGTATGAAGAGAGGTGTGGTTCGGTTCATTTCTCGGTACCTTACTTGTCAGCAGGTTAAGGCAAAACATCAGAGACCGGCGGGATTATTGCAACCTTTGTTGGTATCAGAGTGAAAGTGGGAGAACGTCACGACGGATTTTGTAACAGGACTTCTTAGATCATCCAAGTGGCACGATGCTATTTGGGTGGTGGTTGATAGATTGATAAAGTTCGCACACTTTCTTCCCATTCGTGTGAAGGACCCAATAGATAGATTGAGTAGATTATATATTCGGGAGATAGTCCGACTGCATAGAGTGCCAGTGACCATTGTATTCGATCGAGATCTGCGCTTTACATCGTCCTTTTGGAAGAGTCTTCAGGTGGCCTTGGGAATGAGCTTGACCTTCAGTATAACTTTTCACCCTCAGACAGACGATCAATCGAAAAGGACCATATAGATTTTAGAGGACATGCTAAGAGCCTGTATACTTGACTTTTAGGGTTCTTGGGAGGATCATCTACCTTTGGCAGAGCTTGAATACAACAACAGCTATCAGTCCAACATTGGGATGGCACCGTATGAGGCTTTTGCTTGGTAGACCGTGTAGATCAATAGTATATTGGACAGATGTGGGGGAGACTGCAGTTTTAGGACCTGACTTAGTACGGGAGACGACGGAGAAGGTTGCTGTGATTCAACGCCTGGCCTCTGCCCAGAGTCACCAGAAGAGTTATGCTGATAAGAGGAGAAGACCTTTAGCATTTACCGTGGGAGACCATGTGTTTATAAAGGTCTCGCCACGCAGAGGATTGATGAGATTTGGCCGTAGCGGGAAGATATCACCGCGTTTCATCGGACCTTTTGAGATCCTTGACAGGGTGGGAAAGGTAGCATATCGTTTGGCCTTACCTCCTTAGTTGGCATCTGTACACAACATGTTCCATATTTTCATGTTGCGAAAGTATGAGCCTGACCCATCACACGTGCTGGATTGGGCTGAGTTACAGATCGATAAGGATGTTACGTATGAGGAGCGTCCAGTAAAGATTCTGAATACAAAGGAGCAAGTGCTATGGGGAAGAACTATCACATATGTCAAGATCCTTTGGCTTCATCGCGGGGTTGAAGAAGCGACTTAGGAGCTTAAGTCTGGGATCCGTGCTAGATATCCAGAAATGTTTACCTTATAGCCATGTAGTGAATTTTCGGGGGCAAAAGTTCTTAAGGGGGAAGAGTTGTAAGACCCGGTCTTTTCCTTTCATGAAAGATATACGTGCTCAACGTGTTTTCGTTTCAACGTATGTACACCGTCCATAAATGATCTATGCTTTAACGATGTAGAATAGCATGTACGCTTGTGTTTTATGCTTTCTCAAGTTCTGTTTAAGTGTTTTTCAGTTGCTAAAGGAGTCCAGTCGACTGACTTGTGAGGTCCAGTCGGCTGACCTGGCAACTGGAACACTCTGATGTTTTGCAGAAGGTTTTTAGTCGACTGAAGGGGCTTTTCCAATCGACTGATGTCCCATAGAAGGTTTTCAGTCAACTGGCCTTGAGGGTCTAGTCGACTAACCCTTAGCTGTTTGTGAGTTTTAAGCTTTTCTAGAAGCTTTCCACTCGACTGACCTTGAGGGTTCAGTCGAATGACCCCCTGGGCGTGGCTGAGGCTATAAATATCTAGCTTGGATTAGATATTTTCAAAAGCTTTTCTTCAAGATTAAGTTTCATTTTCTTCTCTTTCTCTCTAGACTTTTGTGGTTCCGGGGCTTGGTTTTCGGCGTTCTGTTAGTGGATCCTTGTTATCCACGTTGTGGGTTCTGCTCTCATCCGAATAAAATTTTTTTTTGATGAAGTTCAGTTTTGCATGTGAATCGAGGCATCGAGTTTTGACTCACTGAGGTAGGATCCTAGACTATGATGTCGTTAAAGGGTGCTACTTGCAGTTGTATACTTTTTTACCGGTTGAAAATGCTTTAAATGCTGTGTTTTATGTATAAACCATGTTTTGTTCGGGTAAAAAGCATGTTTTACTCTTTTCTTGGTTTAATTACATGTTGTGGTGAGAGGAACCTTTGGGGTTGACTCGCAGTATTGTGTGGGTTTGGTAAGAGAAACCATTTCGATTGGACTCACGCAGATATGTTTTAAATGTGATAATAAAAAAGGACCAAGGAGTGATCTTCGGATCTAGCAAGTTTGGGCACGAGTTGCTCCACGGTGAAAAATTGGAATACTGCGCAGAATGGGTGTCTCTGCCCGCCAGCTAGTGAACCGAGAAAGGAAGCAGGTTGTGTTGGAAGTATAGGGTGTCTAGTTACTTCATGGGCCTTGTATGGTCGAGTGGTAGTAACGTGACGGGGTCTATATGCCTATACGGCAATGGTGCCTTATTTTGACCACACGTTGATAAGGTCACATGAATGTGATCTGTGTGTGTACGTGCGTGTGTGCTCGTTGGTTAACTTGAGTTTTCTGAAGGAAAACCATTTTGAGGCTTGGGTTGGCCTGCTGGGAAAACTGGTGGTTTTTAAGATGGAAAATCTTTAAGGTTCATGTGATTGAGTTAACTTTATGTTATATAATTACATAACCTTCTTTACGGCTCTAGAGTCTGTTTCTATTGGGCTTCGGCTCACGTTGTGGGATTTGTCAAACCTTTTTCAGAGAATGAGGTTGATGCTCTAGAGGAGTAGATTTAGTGGCGTCCATGGTGATGGAAGATAGAAGATTGTATTTAGTTTTCCTTTTATAAGCCTGTTCTTGAAGGCTTATTTTGTACGCCATAAGGCGATATTTATTGTATGCATGTTGAAACTATATGTCTTCTACTTATGAGAGATAAGCCTTGGGTTCCCATTTTCTTTTAATTGTCAAAGCTGTATTTGATTGTGAAAAAATCTTATTTTTGTAAAAAATGGTGTTTGGTGGACTTTTCACGTGACCCTGGATTTTGAGGCGTGACAAAGCTAGTCCATGCCAAGAATGACGTCAAAATTCCCCATTTCAATAGGGATTAAATCTGCTGCAAGGCTGATATCATTGAAGGCATCACACTCCTATAGACAGATGAACAGGTTATTCCTCTGCCCATAGGTTGAGACACCAGTAGTTCGTATCCCAGGGGTTCCAGCATTCCCACCAAATTCTTAGCAAACTTGGATGATACAAAAGACTACATAGATCCAGAGTCAAACAACACATAGGCAAGCGTGAAGCATACAAACAGGTTACCTGCGACGACCTCCTCTATGCTCTGGGGCTATCTTGGCACTAATATAAACATTCTTCCCTGCTTTTGGTTGTTGTTGTCGTTTCTTCGGCTCTCATGTGGTGGCCTCCTTGCATTATCTATCCCTTGGTTTGTGTTCCCTATGTTATTGTTATTTTCTACGAGCTTCAGACAGTTCGTCTTGATGTGCCCCTCAGCACCGCAATAAAAGCACTTGTTGGTCATTCTCCAGCAGACTCCCGAGTGCATCTTCCCACATGTTATGCAAGGAGTCCTCTGATTTGTAGTCCCCACAATGGGTTTCTTTGCATTCCCACCTCCTGAGCTTCCCGCTCCTCCAGCCTGACGCTTTCGATTCTTGAAGAACTTGTGACTTTCTTTGTTCTCTTGTTCCACCATTATGGCTCTATCTACAACATCAACATAACTCGGTAATCGTAACGGGCAGATCATTTTCTCAATTTTTGGCCGCAATCCATTCTCGAATTTATGTGCCTTTATATGTTCAGTATGAATCATATGTGGGGCATACTCGACAAAATTCTTGAACTCAGCCTCATACTCGGACACCGACATCCCTCCTTTCTGCTTGAGTAGTTGAAACTCAGTGCACTTTTCATCTCGCAGAGACTAGGGAAAATACTTTTCTCAAAAATGTTTCAAGAACTGATCCCACTCCATTTGAGGTTCACCTTACTTCTTTAAGTTCCACCAACGCTGAGCTTCACCTTCCAACTAATAAGTAGCCAACGCCATTTTATGTGCTTCCGCACATGGTACAACTCCAAAGATCTTCTCTATAGACGCGATTCATTCGTTTTCTTTGATAGGGTCCAACCTTCATCGGTAAGACGGTGGTTTCACCTTCATAAGCTCTCTCATGTTGGGACCATCAACATGATTCTGAGGCAGAGCTGGGTCGCAGCCCTTAGCCTCAATTAGCGGTGGGTCATTAGGTCTAGAGGGCACGGGGTCTTGTTGTTGCATAGCTTGGGCTAAGTCACGTATCATCTGACACATATCTTCCATTTGGGCGTTGCGCCATAAATTCGTCTACGTTCCCGCTCTCGTCCCCATTCGTTCTACACGTATTAACCATCTTTACAGATCTAAATTAAGTAAAGTATACATGAAGTTAGGGCAATACACTTAGCATTTAAAGCTTAACAAAAAAAGATAATTATATTTTTCCTATACTCTGGAGTTTAAAACAAAATTTTTTAAAATCATTGCTTTGATACCACTTTTGTCATGACCCATTTTAAAACATGGCGTCCGTAACTAACCAGCGAGTCAAAACTTACCAAAGGCCTCTTTATCTTTCCTTAACTTTCTTTCTTTATTCTGAGTTATGACTACTGAAAGAAAATAAGACTTATTTAAACATATCCAAGTGCAAAAATAGATTTATTAAAACATTTTCAACTGATATTTTTCCACAAAAATTTCAGAGCATTCTACTATGAAAACAATGTTCCAAATAAGAATTTATTCTACAAATAGAAGAAAAACAAATGGCAATTACAAGAAATGAAAAAAACTTGAACTTCTTCGTCCCCAATTACTGAATCTTCATGCTTTCAAGTGTTACCTGAAATTAGTTAACATCCATTAGCAATGCTAGTGTAAATTCAATGATATCTGAATTATTAATTACGTCACAGTGTTAGAATAATATATATTAAACGATTTGTCAGAATTTGGTAGGGAGTGACTCCACATTTAATATAGTGGACATGATCATTTCTTAAGTCACTTGGCCATGACCCAAACCTTATTGTCTCGCCTTACTTGTACGCTTAACGTCTCTCAGGGGCCTGGATGCCGTTTAACCCATTATTCTCTCATTCATTTATAGTCGTTCATTCATAATTTTATTTATTTATTCATATTTTCCAATATTTACATGAAATAAAAACTAATCCAAATATCAGAGACTCACCTGATTTAGCAGAAATTAATTGTGATTCTTCAAAACTCCAAATCTAAATAGAATATACAGAACAATATTTTAGTCATTTAATTCTTTTCAATTTTGACATTAAAATTGTATTATTATTTCTTTAAAAAAATTATTTAATATAGTATATTTATAATTATAAGATTCTAATTTAAATTATTGTTACAAAACTTATTTCCTTAGACTTATTTGTTTTGAAAAGGTTTTTCTTAGATTTAATTTTAATTTTAAATTTTTTTTACAATTTAACTTGTTTAAATTTTAACTCAAGTCTATAAAATATATTTATATATTTATTTTCTTTTTCAACTTAGATCATTTTATTAAACTCTAAAAAAATTCAAAAAGTTACATTTTTGTAAATTTTTTTATTTAATTTATCTTAAAATTTAAATTGACAAAATTCTGTTTATTTTTCTTAAGATTTTTTAACATAAATAATTTCATTTCAAAAGTCTTGTTAACAAAATTTTATTAAATTTAATCATTATACTTTATTTTTTTAAAAAAAAAATCACGTTAAAATAATATTTTTATTACCGCATTTTCCTTTTTTAAAAACTAATATTATTTTCCTACATTAAAGACAACTAGTTTAGTTAGTTTGTAAAATATACATTTTCAATGAATTTTTAATTATTATTCTTTTAAAATTGTTATCATTTTTAATTTAAAATATAGTTTTCATAAAAAAAATCTTTTAACTTTTAACACTTTTAGTATAAGCTATTTTTTTTCCTTTATAAAAACTAATTAAACTCAATATTATTATTATTACTACAAAATAACAACTTAATAATAAATTAGTTTATAAAGATAGTAACCAAATAAAATATAATTCAAACAGCAATTAAACGATAAATCCAATAATAACCCAACCAAACAAGGCCTAAGGGAGGCCAATCAAACCCAAGCAAAAATTAGCAATAGACCCAAACAAGGCCTAACACCATCAGAACCAAGCCAAACCCCAAACAGAAGCTGAACACACACTTAACCAAAACCAAAACCAAAACCGAACCAAACAAGGCCCTAAATAAAATAGCAAAAACCCAAACAGGGCCTACATCAACAGAAACCCATCCAACCCAAAACAGAAGTAAACCCGCTGAACCAAAACCAAAACACAAGGGCGCGACCAAATCCAAAAATAGGGGTTTTGGGCTCAGCCGGAGGTGCCGACGGCGGTCGCCGGTGGTGGCTGGAGAGGGTTTCGAGCAGAAGAAGAGGGAGAGAGAGAGAGAGAGAGAGAGGAGAGAGAGAGACGCGAACTAGAGAGATGAAAAGGTGGACATCGGCAGCGGTGGGTGGCGTCGGTGGATGTCGTCGGCGTTAGGTGTGGCGTTGGTGGGGGGCAGTGCCGATGGAGGCTGGAGCAGGCGTCGGGGCCGAGCTTTTCGGTAATAACTTTCTCTATTTCTCTCTACTTTTTCTTTCTCTCTTCCTTTGCACAGACAAACCCCAAAATACTCTAATATATATACACACACCATAACCCTATTTTTTGTTATAAAACATATTCTTCCATTAATTGTTTCCCTTTCAACGCCCATAATTTACTCAATCTTCCCTTTTCAACACCATTGCAAAATTAATTAGATTCCTTCCTTAAAAATTTTTAGTTAACTGATATAATTATGTGTATATACATATATATTAATATCATTTATTATTATTATTTATTATTATTATATTTATTTATTTATTTATTTATTTATTATTTTTGGGATATTACATACATTTTTCACCTCAACGAGCATCTCCCATCCGCAAACCTGTTCATTACGGATGCTTCTCACTTCGAGGAGTTATTCTCTAAAACTTTCAATTTCACTAAATATATTTTCCCAATCATCAAAATGGGCATTGAGGGTTTCCCACAAGAAGTCGGGTTAGCTTCTGACTTTGAGAGAATTTACTCCCTTTCTCTCTCTTCCTTTATGGAGGGGGGGAAACGTCTAACCATGGCGCCCGGCACCTGGCCAACTCATCCAAGAGTTTGGTTGTTGAGTCAGTGCCTTTCACCACTAAAATCTCTAACCTCGAGAACATTCACGCAAGGTTTCATATACCCGGTTTTGTCCGCCATAGGAAGCACAGTTCAAAGGAAAGGGCTTACTCCTTTGCTGCAGGGGAGGTGTGCTTATACAAACACGCCCTCTCGAACGGATTGCACTTGCCCTTCCCTCGGATAGTGTGAGAGCTCTTATCCTTTTTAGTCCTCTCCCTAGGCTAACTTCTTCTCAATGCTTGATGCATTCTTTTTGGCTGCATAATTTTATGGGAGGAGTCTAGTGGGGGGTAGATCATCTCATTGTGGAAAAGTTCCTTCATTACTATCAACCCAAGGAAAAGCAACCCGATTAGTACTTCTTTTAGTCTTGGTATGAGGATCGAGCTCTTATCCAGGGCTGCCCTTCTTCTAACAAACACTAGAAGGAAAAGTTTTTCTTTATTTCTGGTGAGGGTTGGGAATTTCAAGGGTTGAGAGGAATGGGGCCCCAATACTCCTAGAATTCAAAGAGTATGGGGTGACGCCTAGTCAGGCAGCATTTCTGTCGAGCCCAAGCTCAGTCTTGAGGCAAAGAGCCGAGTAGATCCCGCCAAGAGCTTCCAGGACCAATCCTATGGCTATTTGGTGACAACCGAGAAGCTGAGTGCTTACCTATTGATCCCCTCTGTCTCTCGTGGGCTTTTATTGTCTTGTCTTTTACTTTGCTTATTTCTTTACTTATTATGCATGCTCGGCTTACAATTTTTGTGTTTTCCCCCTTTTTAGAGATGTCAAAGAAAGTTGATAAAGCATTGATGGTGAAAATTCATGCCCGAGCAACTATAGACACCCAAATCTGACCAAACCAAATCTTAGGCACCCACCTCGAATACGCCCCAATGACGAAAGTATGAGAATCATGCTCAAGGATATCCTCAAGTAAGTAAAATCACGAATATGACTCAAAATTCGAAAACCTTAAAACACCCTTCAGGCCGTGACATTCTCTTCCTCACGGCCGCCACCTTTTTAAAAACCCTAGAACAAGTCGTGTTCTTACTCTCACGACCGTAACCTTTTTGAAAATCCTAAATCAGTCTGTGACTTTTTTTGTCACGGCCGTTACTTTTTTATTCAGGCTATGACTTTTAAAAGTCACGACTGTCCTTTTCACCACCATAAAAGTAGTAGCCTGTATTGTACAAAAGTAAAAAGGTAGCAGTTGTCACTATTACCCCTTTTTGGACAAGTGGTAGCATCCCAGAATAGGTCTGTGTTGCTCGCCTTACCTATAAATAGGCAGCAATTTCAAGCAAAAACAGAGAGAAGAGAAAGACTTGGATACCAAAACTCTATCCAAATACTCCCCCACCCAATATTCTCCTATCTGTTCCATACTTCTCGAGCCTCGTTCGTGTTCTTGCTTGTCCCGAAGGAGTTCTTAGAGCATATACATTAGCTTGGAGGTATCCTATTCTCACCACCGAAGGACCATTCGAGGTGGATATTCACACGAGGTAGCTTTAGGACACCGCAACTCTTCTTAAGCCCTCATCTTCTTCCCCAAGGGTGTCGTGGATAAGATTTTTATTATTTTTATTACTTATTTACCATTCATTTCAATGTAAGCATTTGATTTCTTCAAGTTTTTCATTACTAGCAGTACGTTCATAGCCTTCTGTTTTGTATATTAACAGTTGTTTACGTCATGTTTTGATGCTCACAAGCACATTGAACACATTAAAAACTTACTGAGGTTCTAGAACATAATGGTCGTAATTTTCTTATGTCATGGTCATATATTATGTTGAATCCACAGTAACGGTCGTGTCCTTGTTATAGGCGTCGCTACATTTATGCATTTCTATATGGACAACCGCAACATTTTATTGTTACGACCGTGACATTATTTTAAGGTCAGAATGCAAAAATTCTCTTCAAAACTCTTTGTTATAAGCTTATTTCAAGTTTATACATCCTTTTAATGCTCTGTTTAGTATTTTCTTCTTTGTATATCTCTATCTATCTTTCTGTTAGGTAATAGATGGTAGATCTGGTTCAGATCAAATGGGTCATGGTCTCCATTCTATATACATTCATATCTACATGTTTTGAGGTTATGTTAATATTACGGCCGCCTCATTTTCCTTTATGTTTGTCACGGCCGTTATATGCGGTTGTTACGGCCGTGAGATTTTATTGAATCCAGTAGCATGTAAATGTGTTTTAAGCTCTCTATTATTCATTCTTGATATCCTGTATATTTTGTGAAGAGTTATTAGTTGCATAGAGGATGAAGGATGATAGATCTAGCCAAAAACCAAAAGGTTATAGTCTCTATCCTGCATAACCTATTCATTTAAGCCTATTTTAAGCCATGTGCAATACATATAGCCTCTCTATACCTCTTAAAAATCATGGCCACAACATTTCTTTGTTACAGCCGTGAGATATTGTTATTCTGTTTTTTGCGATAACCCTATTTTTTGTCACGGCCGCCTATTTTGTTACTATATTTGTCACGGCCACAACATTTGTTGCTACAACCGTGAGGTTTTTGCATGACTAGTTGCTCAAATATGATGTTTTAGTCTCTTCTGCTTGTTCTGTATAGCCTGTTTGCAGCATTATAGGGACAGAAATATTATTGCATAACCCTTAGAATCTCACTTGTTTGTTTTATCACTTATTCACATGTTTTTCACTTTGCTTTGCTCAAACAATACATGTGGCATATCTAAAAATAATAACCAAGTTGCATAACCCTAGGATCGTAGTCAGATTTTTGTTTCGTTACTTACTTTTGTTTGAACTCTCTTTAACCTCCTATTTTGTATATATTACCTTTAAAAAGTTTACAACAAGAATCAATATTGACAAAGTAAAGGCTAACCTTATGGTTGGGTGAAAAGGGTGCCTAAGACATTCTCTTTCGTACCTTAGCACCTGAACCTTATTTTTTTCTCATTACGTTTTTAAAAGACCCGCAGCCTTCCTTTTTGTTTTTTTTAGTTTTTCTCAAAAATTAAGTGGCGACTCCATTTTTCAAAAGGATGCTCAGATATCTTGGACTTTTGTTTTAAAAAAAATATATTTTCTAAAAACAATAGATATTCGATGCATCCCTCACGTGCTCCCTCAAAAAATTCGCATCTTTTTCTAGCAACTCCGCTAGAGACTGGTTTTTCAAATAAAATCACAAAAGTGCTAAACTTAAAATGTCAATGGTTCTTGTTGTAAAATTTTCATCGGTATTTTTGCATTTTAATTTGCATATTTGTGTGCTTAGTTCTCAAACTCCCGCTTCGCCTACCTGATATCCCAGTCAGTATACTATCTCGGGGCTATGTAGAGAAAGCCAATAAGCTTTCTGGCCACATGCTTCCATAGATGTGGCAAAAAGAGTTATTGCGTACCGTTTGACCATGCCTTGCACCATTCTTGGCATTGGGAGGTATATTTTTGACTCTATTCAGAAGATACACTTAGTGAAGACCTACTAGCCTCTTCATGTGCATATAGATTTTTAGAACCCTTCTTTTATGATCAATAAATCTTTTAGGGTTATGTGATTTTCTTTTATGGATGCTTTTGTTTGTATAGTTAGCACCCCGTTTAGAATTAGTTTTTGTCCTTCCAATCTGTCGTTAAGGGTGAGTTATTTTAAGTTTAGGCCCGGCTAATGAGTCTTCCAGTTTATGTGAGCCCTTTTAGTTCAGAGACCCGGGGTAATAGCACCAAGAAGAGAAGAACCCATACGCACTTGGGCCCGATCTCTGAGGGAAAGACTTAAACGTACCAATCAGTTGAGATTGCCAATGGAAGACCTGGAATTGACCATAGCTGATATGATGAGGGAAATTTTGGAATTGCAAAGGACAGTCAAAGGAGTTAGTACCACTGTAACAAATCAGGCTAGGGTCCAAACTCAGTGTCAGGCTCAGATCCAAGTTTTGTAGACCCGGGTTGCAGACCTCAATGTGGTTGTTCTAAATGACCCCGAAGACAATATAGCGGATAACATTTAGGATGATAATGTCAAATTGAAGGGAGCCCAACCAGCAGTTATATAGCCCGTTTAGCCGGGAATCCTAGAAATCCTAGTCACCAAAGAGTCGATCTTGTCTTATAAGGTCAACAAGTTGGAGAAGATTTTGAGGAAAGCCTGAGGAGTTGAGGACTACATGCTAGATGTCGAAGGACTATGTTTATTCCCTGGTGTTAAGCTTCCTGAAAAGTTTAAAATGCTCAATATGGAGAAATTTGATGGGACCGGGGACCCGAGGATCCATTTGAGAATGTATGTGGAAACTTTGTTACCGATGGGTATCAATGACTAGTTAAAAGCCCATCTTTTCTCGCTGTCTTTGTCAGGAGCTGCTTAGAAATGGTTTATGTCTTTAGATGCTGCAAAGGAAAGAACATGGTAGGACATTGCCACCTCATTTGTCAATCACCCGAGAACTCGAGACAACCCGACATGAGACCAATGAATCTTTTGTCGAGTTCCTGACCTGGTGAAGGGCTAAGGTAACCAAAATAACATGTTGACCCACTAAGAAGGAGCAAGTAAGAATGGTGGTGAAGAATTTGCAATTGCAGTTCTGAAAGTATCTAATCACGTAGCCGTTGATGACATTTAGGAAGGATTTTGATGCTACGGTATAGATAGAGGATGCTTTGCAGTCTGGGGATATTATAATGGGATAATCGAGTTACAAAATGGTCCAAAAACCATATACCTGTAATCCAAATAATGCCATCAATGCCGTGAACCAAAGTTATGAAGTGAACTTGCTAAATTCCAACCCGAATTAGACTAGCCCATTTGTTCAGCTGGTAGCCCAAAATCCACCCTAAAATCAAAAGAGAATCTTCACACAACTTACTGTGCCTTTAACATCCATCTTGAGCCGTTTGATTGAAAGGGGTCTCCCAAAGCTTTTGGAGCCAACCCCACGTCCAAATCCTTTGCCACCCCGGTATAATCCTATCCAATACTGTGCCTTCCACCAGGGGCATGGTCATCTGACTAACAATTGCATGCAGCTTCGACATGAGATCTAAGATTTGATTGATAACAAAGTGATCCCTCCACCTACCACTGTACAAAAATTGAACATTACTACCAACCCTCTTTCGAATCATACCAATCAGCAAAATGTGAATGCCGTTGAAGGAGAGTTGGAAAGTTATCATCCCACCAAGTTCATAGTTTTCGTAACAATACTGAAATCGATTTCAGATTTTCTATCCGGGCAGGAGGTGTTGTGATTTATGACCTTATTTAGGAATTAAATGATGACGATTCTTTTAACTTGTTGATTTTTATTGTCCATGAAGAGAAAATTGTAAGGGTTGTATGCTGAAAATTATGAATTTTATTTAATTTTAGTATTTAATTTTATTTTAATAAAATTAATTTTTTTATTTTATGTGAATCTTAATAAGTAATGTATGCAATATTATTTTGTTAATTTTATACATGGATGTCCTTTATTCTGTACAATATTTAATCTAGTGTGTATAGTACGACTTGCACACAAAAAACCAGATTATAGGTTCTTGCAGAATATAAGTTTTTTATTCACAGTTTAAATGGAATTAGACAAACCATCGGTACGACTGTAGTACAGAGTTTTAGTAGACCTGTCTTGGTTACAGGGAATAGATAATAGCGTCGTCTATTGTTTTGACTTGCTGTACTAGTACATTTTATGTGTATTGAATATGACCACATTAGGGTAATTAATTTTATGCTGACTATATAAATTAATTCACACCCTAGGGTTATTATGGGTGCTTATACTCTTAATTCTGAAACAATTATTATTTGCGTATATTTAACATTCGTTATTTTGATTCATTAGAAGGCGCGATCTTTTATGGGTCTATAGTCCCAGTAAGTTAGATAGCGATATTAATTATATGGTAAATATTAATTATTGACGGAATCCTTGTCTCAACTGTTCGAGATTGATGATACCCCCTTAAGAAAGCTTATAAATTTTGATCAGGCGAAATCCTACATATAGATTTAATTATCCGACAGTCAAACAAGTTAAGCGGAAGGATTTAAAAACTTTCAAGATGCCAATTAAATTAAATTATCAGTAATTAAATTTAATTGGTGGTTATCTGAAATCTTAGCGTGGGGAGATGAGTTAAGCATTTAATAACAGTAGCTCAATGCAAATTGATCTTGAGATTATGGCTAAAAGTGCAGTTACAGATCTTTAGTAGTATGAACTGTAATTTAGTATTTTATAAAAATTGCAAAAATCGCTGTAAGATTTTCATAATTACAGAAACCACTGAGAGGTTTGCATATTTGCAAAAACCACTGGATAGGTATCTAGGTTACACTTGAAGTCTATGTTATAATTACTCCACAACTCCATACTATAGCCCTATAAATATACGGGTGGCTAAACCAAATTCATAAGTTGTCTTTTAGGACTAAGGTTGTTCAAGTTCTGCCAGTACCAGTTCTCGAAGGATCATAACCCACACTACGTTCGGAAATCGCATAAGAAATACAATAGAAGGTCTGACCGGAACTTCAACACGAAAAATCAAAGTTTGTAGTTGAAGAATCGACCAAAAAACATTCATCTGAATTAACTGTGGTGACACGGATTTTTATTTTGATCGTTTAGTATCAAAAAGTTTTATCTGGAGCCTGTTTCAGCAATTACCCATCTAGTTTTATTTTTTTTGAAAAATCGTTACAAATCAATGATCTTGGCAGTTTGCCTCCAATAATTGGTATCAGAGCCTTTATAATTTTTTTTTACGATTTATCGAGGGGCTTGGTAGCTTTAGAACTGTGCTAACTTTATTTTGCTCATTCTAATCCTGGTTTTATGATTATCGTTATATTCATGTTTGATTGAATGGTTTGAATGATAATTAAATTAATTTTTTAATCACGAGGATTGATTGTGATAGTTTAAACTTTTTTAGTTCGAATGTGAGCCTATGGGATATATATTTTCAATGTAAAAGTTTTTATTTATTTTAAATATTATTTAAAATATTTAATAATAGGTTTGAATATCTAAGAACACAAAAAATAGGCGGCAGCATAACCGGCGGCACCAGCGGTGGTTTCGAGCCACGAATCATGGTGGTTTTTCAACGGTTATAAAACAGGTTTATCCGGTAAGTTTTCTACAGATTTTTTGTATTAAAAACCAGCCACAAAACAGTCCAAAAACCAGCAAAATCTAGTGGCAAAAACATCGACGACAGTTCGGGCTATTTTTCAATAGTTTTTGTGTCGTTTTTGGGGCTAATTTTGAGTAGTTTTTTAGACATAACATAGAAGTAAATATTGCTGAAAAACATAGTCCAAAACAATGAAAAATCGGGGGGCAAAATAGGCGACAAAATAAGTGGCGTTTCTGGCAGTTTCTGATGGCAGCACCAGGCTATTCGGGGTTTTTTTTGGAGCTTTTTGGGGACTATTTTCGAGGCATTCTTCTAGACAACATGTTGCTATATATCAGTACTAAAAATAGGAGGAAACGGGAACTAAAACCACCACGAAAAAAGCCCAAACGGGCGGCAGCAATAGGGCGGCGGTGGTGCTATTTTTTGTGGCCATCGAAAGCTATTTTTGGAGCTGTTTTTGAAATAAAATGGGGTCAAGAACGAAGTTTGGGAGAGGCGACAAAAGCCTCTTGAAGAGGCGCTGTGCGGCAGCGTTGGTGGTTCGGCGGTGGTGCGGTGGTTCGGCGGTGGTGCTGGTGGTTCAGCGCTGTTTTGGCTCGTCTTTTCTGATATTTTCGAGATTCGGGAGTGTTGTATATGTATAACACTGTATGTCAAGAAATCCTGATGCAATCTGGATGCTGGAAGAAGATTTAGAAAAGGATTGAAAGATTATAAGTTAACTTTGAACAGGAAACTGAAACTCATCAGAGTTTCTGTTTGATCATAAAACTGGGATATATACATATATTGCATTTATATGCTTTTAAATTGCTTGGATAATGTATATCTATTTTATTTTTCTTGTTAATTTAATTAATTCGTGAAAATTCGATTTTAATTAATATTTTGTAAAGAAAAATAAAATAAAATTTTTTTAATTAAAATATTTTAATTAAATAGAAAAACTTTAGATATTTTTTTTTACAAAATAACACGTTTAAGATAATTTTTTTTGTAAAATTGGATATCTTAGAAAAATGTAAAAATTAATTCTGAATTTTGAATTAATTAAATGGAAAAAAGTTTAATCTTAATAAATTATTTTTTAAAAATGTGCAACATAAAATAAAATAATTAAATACTTTTAATCACTATCTTAGCTGTAAAGCTTAGAAAAAACTGTGCATTCATCGGTTACTTTATTTGTTATGCATTAAAACACGAAAAAATAATTTAAAAAACAGAAATCTTTTGGATCGTGTACACGGAAATATGTTTTGGAATATTTCGAATCGTATGATTTTCGAAATTAATAAATTTATTTTAATTAAACGAATTTTTATAACTCTTAAAAATATTTTAAAAATCTAAGTGTGAGAGAAAATTTATTCACAGATAAATCTCGCAGTTCCATCACCAGTTTGTAAGAGATGTAATTAATTTTGCATGTTGGCAGTAAGGCCTTCCTCCCCATCGGCCAGTATTAATTGTGGTATCGCCAGTACGAACCTCCTTTAGGGATAATTCTGGATAATTGTTAGTGTGGTTCACTTCTCCATCTCAAGGGTTTATTGCGAAGCAATTGATTTGAGATTAGGTAGTGATTAATACTTAGCTGCATGTAATAGTATCCTCTTTATCTGAATCACTGCTATTATCTACTAGACCGAAACTATGTCAGATATTTAATTTTACTTGGTAGGTTCAGTTGCCCAGATAGTAAAATTAATAGGAATTGACCTGCCTAGACAAATGATGGATAGTAAACGTCCTCCCATCGAGGCATGTTATTCACTAAGTATTAAGCTGCTGATGATTTTTTTAAATGGTAGAGAGAATAAATTTTAAAAGAAATTTTAAATTTTGCTCGTCATAATTAATGGTTATTTTTAATTATGTGATTTTTGAGATTAAAATGGCTTTTAATCAACTCACGTTAATACTCAAAGAAAAAAAACTAACGAGACCAAACTATGTAGACTGAAAAATAAATTTGGACATTGTCTTAACTGCTGAGGACTACAAATTCGTATTGTTTGAGATTTGTCCATTAATATCTGATAAGGGAGCGACCGAACAGAAAATCTAGACCCATTAAAAGTGGCAAAAAGCTGATCAGATGGCTCGCTGTTACGTTTTAGCTTTTATGTCAAATGTTTTGCAACATCAACAGCAGTTTATGCCCAGTGCCTATGACATGATTATGAACCTCAAAAAAAAATTTGGGATCAAAATCGTGTTACTAGGCAGATAGCTATGAAATCATTGATTAATACAAGTATGGCTAAAAGCACCCCAGTTAGGAATCATGTTCTGAATATGATCAATTTTTTAAATGAACTGGAGATCGTTAGAGCTTAGATTGATGGGGACACCCAGGTCAATATCATACTCCAGTCACTGTCTGATAGTTGTAAGCAATTCTACCTGAATTATTCCATGAATAAGCTCAGCTTTTCATTGGGAGAATTTCTTAAAGAACTTCAAGCATCCGATGGTGTTCTTAGGAAGCTAGGTTCTGTGCATGTGGCTGAAAAAGGTTCTTCCTCTAAGACGAAAGATAAGAAGAAGAAAAATGTTCAGAAATAGGGAGACACAAGTCCAAAAGCAGTTAAGGGACCAAAAACTGGCATGGAGAAGTCAAGAGGTAAGTGCTATAACTGTAACCAATTTGGACATTGAAAAAAGCAGTGTTTGGTTTTTCTCAATTAGTAGAACAAACTAGGTAATTTCTGTTCACTAGTGGTTGAAACATGTTTACCGGTGTTATCTACTGGTACCTAGTGTATAGATACGGGAGCCACTAATCATGTCTGCAATTCTTTATAGGGGTTTCAAGAAATTAGGTAGCTCTGTGACGCCTCGTCCTCTAGGCACGTCGGACATACATAAGTATAGATAAGAGAAATATTTTTGCTATTTATTCATATTTAGATATCATAAATATTTCATCATTAAGAGTTTTGAAACGTTCAAAATACATAGTGTTTACAGTTTTACAAAAAATTTAACAAAAATTACAATAAGCCTATAGAAACTAAACAAAAGAACAAAAAAGGGTGAACTTCAGTTTCTTCAATTGCATTGTCGAGGTCGGCTAATCCCCGCCATTCACCTTGCTCTTCAAAACCTTCTTCTTCTTTGGTTGCGACTTTCTCTAAAGATTCGTCTGCCTCACCTGTGGTACAAATGCCATGACCCAAATCTCATAAGCAAATTCCCTAAATCGTCTAACAAAATCACAACAAAATATTCTAGAATACATATCGTATAATACCCCGTACAATTTAAGGCCAAAAAGACAGATAATTTAACATTGTCAACAGGGTAAGCATATATGAGAACATTTATACAAGTGCGTGATGCAAATGAATGTAATGCAACCAATTTAATTTTCTAACCAAATTTAAACTTAAGTTATTCTAGGCTCTCCCAAACCGAGGTGAACCATCCTAAACCCCATGATTCCAATCACGCTGACCAAGTCTACCGACCGACAAAGAGCATTCCTTAAGTCGTGGGATGACTACGTAGCGGACTAAGTGTCTAGCGGGGTCATCACTGACGACAAGGGTGTGGACAAGTCAACACTCTGACTCTCGAATCTCAAGTTAAGGTCAAACGCAAGATCGCAAAATCTAACTCCTATTATTACGCCACCCGAACCGCGTTCACCTAAAATATACATCATAAATAATATGGTTCTTTTAGCACTTGGGGCAAAATCATCCCAAAACAAATCAGGGCATATAGCCAATATCACAATCAGGGCATTTAGCTAATATCACAATATTCTAATTCCATCAATCACGGTACCAACAAAATGGTGAACCTCGCGAAACCTAACCCAATGATGACGTGATATGACATATGCACTTGCTTTTTACGATTCTTATGTATAAATTGATCATGACGTGGACTAAAATAACTTATGTATGCTTTGCATGGAATTGTAAACTTATGAGCATGGTGTACAAGTATGTAAAGTATAAGCGATAATTCACGAGACATAAATTCAACTTAGTGGCATGGATTTTATTAATCAAATTATCATTTCATACACAAATCAATCACATATTTCATTTAAAGTTCATATATTCAATTTCCACAATGTGACACACTATTTATATAGTTAGCCAAAATTGGGTAATTATTCAAGCGCCAATTTAAAAATTACGACAGTATTTTGAGATATCTAGGCATGGATTTAATTTCTGGTTTTTGAACACCAATTAGCTAAAAATATTTCCTACAACTTTCATGTTTAGCACTAAGGTTAGATCTTAGGGAAAAAGGGTCATTGGATTTAATTAAGGGAAAACTATTTAGCACTTTACAAAGAATAGTGCAAAATTTAGGCCTCTGTTGGCCACGGTTTTGGGGCACCAATTCAAGGACTATGGGTCTAATTTTTGGGGAGATTTTAGTTTAATGTGTTTCCTACAAGTTTCATATTTTGTGCTAGGGCTAGTTGTCTGGAAAAAATTGGTGATTTTGGCCAATTTATAAAGTGGGTTCAGTCAGCCTAAAAAGGTTCTGGAGAATCGATTTTTAACAGAGAAGTCACAAAGCCTTTAGGGTTCCATCCGGAGGTATTTTGGGATGATGTTTACTCAGTATTTAGTTTAATATGTTAACTATATTTTTTATGTTTACCACTTTTGAATTTGATTATTAAAAACGTAGGGTTTTGGTTCACAAAAAGGCGTGACAGAGAGCTCTATCAGTCACTAAATCACAATAGTGACTTTGGGAAGGGTTTTTACCTATCAAGACTTCATATTTTTGGCTCATATTTGGTGGAAAGTAATATAAATGGGTCCTATACAAGTTTTATGCTTTGTCCCAAGCTCGGTTCTCACTCTAACTTAGGGTGTTTAGGTTTGCAACTCAGAGTGGTCAAAATTTGACACTATTTGGTAAAAAGGGCATATCTGAAGTTCTACCTTAAGAAATCACTTCAAACTAAATTTGTATGAAAGAGAACTTAAAAATCTAGATCTGGACACAAAAATCACATTTAGATAATTGTTCTACAATTAGTTATGGTAGTTTAAAGTTAGTGGCAGAATGTTGGTATGCGCAGAAAATCAGGCTATCTAGGGTTTTGGTAGTTTAGCTCATGTTAGATTTATTTTTTATGTATTTTCTTTACATGCATGTCATATTTTCATACATACTAAAAGTTTCAGAACCTATTCAAATCATAAAATTCAAAGATACTCACATGCAAGCACATACAACACTTAATCTTACATGAATAATCCATAATCTACTCATACGATACCTTTTTGAGTGAATCTTTGTTTTTTATTCTTAGGGTTTATTATAGAGATGGATTGAGGGTTATTTTGTAGGAGAATGACAGAGGGTTTTAAGAAGTTTACTTACTTGTTTTGATGCTCTAAAGGTTGAGGAAGGGTGGGACTTGGCTATGTAGCTCACACTTTGAATCTTCCTAGCTTCGACTTCATTCTTTCTTTCTTCTTCTCTCCTTCTTCTCTTGAGAACACTTAGAATATTTTTCTAAACTCTCTCTTTCTCTCTCCCACAATGTTGCATGAAAATGAGGAGGATAATGAGGGATATAGGGCCTTATTTATAGAAATTTTGATAATATATTTAATAATTAAGGTGTAAGTATTTTTTTTTTTTTTTAAAACTTTGATTGGTTGCATGGAAGGTGGGAATGCTTTTGAGACTTACACAAATTAGATATGGCAGCAATGGATTTTGTCTAGGGGATGTTTGGGGTACACCAAAAGATATTTTGCATTAATTTAGGGTTTAAATTGTATTTTGGTACAATTTTGTGCAAATATTAATTTTATGTATCTTTTTGGTATCTAAAACTACTAAAACCTATTATATTAACGTGTTTTTAATTAATTTAGTCTTCTAATGAATTATCATAATTTTTTATAACAATTAATTAAATAGGTATAAACTTTTAAGTCAATTTAAGTTAGTTTGACAAGAATTGACTTTTTACTTATTTATTATATAAAAATTTTAAATAATAATTTGTTTACTTTTGTTGATCTATATTATTATATTATTTGTATATTACTTGTATAAAAAGTATTGAGTCATAATAATGCTTGATTTGCACAACTTTTTCTCATTTTTGAGCTTAAAAATTACAAAAAGTCACTTTGTTGGCACAAACTCCAATGTGGTCGGCCACTAGGGGTATTTTTGTTTTTTATTTTTATATTATTTTGTCTTTTGTTACTTAATTGTATTTAAATATCTGATTTAGGGTGTCCATGTGTCAAATTTTGAATTTTTAAGACTTTTTACTGTATTAGGGGCAAAATGGTTATTTTACCCTAATTATGAGAATTTTTTATTTTTAACTTTATATTATGTGTTATTTACTTAATTTAGGATGCTAAGATTTTTCTCTGAGTATTAGAACTTAGCCTCTGAGTATTTGATCTTTTTAGGATTTTCGGGTCAAATTAGGGTTTCGGGTTGAGTTAAGGTTTCTATCCTTTTAGCGATCTAAAATTTCATCATTTAACCGTTGCTAATACTACGATTTGGGCTTAATTAAAAGAATTGAGTTTTGTAATTTCATTTGGGCCCCATTTCTCATATTTTCCATGATCCATGATTTCTTGGGTCAAGTTATAGGATTGTGATCCTATGATTTTATGTGGTTCTAGGATTTTAAATTTTTGATATAAACTTTTCTTAAGGGTTTGGGATTTAAACTTTATGTCATAGGATTTTGTTTTTGTTTGATTAAAAGATCGTGTAAAATTACACTTGGGTTTAGCTTGCCCTTTTTGTAATTTCTCTATCTTCTTGGACTATCTTAAAATTTTTATGATTGTTTATGATTTTTGATTTCTAGAATTCAGTATTAGAGAATTCTATATTCTGTAGGGTTTTACTTTGAATCTTAGAATTTTGTTCCTGTCTTAACCCAATTTGGGGTTCTAGTCTTTGTGGGTTTTCGTCGCTAATTCTCATAATCTGAAATTGGGTACTTTTATATATATTTATTCATGAGTTAGTGTCTATCTATTGTAGAAAATAGATGAGGATTACCTCGAAAACTTTCGTGCAGATAGAGAGAATTGAGGGACTTGCGTGTAATTTGTTAATACTAAGATTGTTAATGACTTCTAGAGTGATTATGGGAGAATTTTATATTATTTTCGTAATAGATGTGTAGCTTAGCATAGATTTACCAATTGTGGGGTGTCTTTGGCTAAAAGTGTAATTATCTAAAAGTTTGAGATTAAACGTGCAATTATTAAAAATTATGAAATATTAGCCTTTCTGTATATTTTCTTTTTATTTATTGAGTTGACACTTAGCTTTCTTATTCCTTGAATTTAGAGCCTTATTAATTGTGAACGTCTTCATATTGGATTGTTTTTGAAATTTTGTTATTATTTTGGACCAAACTGTAATTTTGCTTTCTCTTATGGAATTCTAGTGTATTTGGTTCCGAGATTCGATTCTAGGCTAAATCCTTTAAGACTCTTAATCTTGATTTAACCCTAACATGAAAATCTAGTTTCGGGTGATTTAACGTTCTTAATCCAGAAGCTTAGAAAATTAGGTCGTTACAATCTCAATGATGGGAAATATACCTACATATGGGCAATAATACCATGGTGGCAGTAGTTGCAGTTGCAATAAGAGATGCTACTCTCAGCTTTAGTAGATATAGAATTTTACTTCTAAAAGATTGTCTTTATGTACCGTCTATTAGAATAAATTTAATTTCAGTTTCTAATTTAATAAAGAACAAATATTCTGTTCATTTTAATGACTCTATAGTTATTAAAATAAATAAATATTTTATTTATTTTGATACATTGGTAGATGATCTGTATGTTATATCTCATATCTCTCCTACACTGCAACTAACTGAATTGAATAACACATCTAATTTACCATATAAGAGAAAATTTTGTTCTTTAATAAACTAAACGTTTCTTTGGCACTTACGCTTAGGTCATATTAATTTAAAAAAAATAAATAGACTGGTAAGAGATGGCCATTTGAGTTCATTAAAAGTGGAGGCACTTCCCGTCTATGAATCCTACTTAGAGGGTAAAATGACAAAGTGGCAATTTTCGTCCAAAGGCTATAGAGCTAAAGAACCATTAGAACTAGTTCATTCTAATGTGTGTGGTCCTATGACAATCTGGGCTAGAGGTGATTTTGAGTACTTCGTCAATTTTATTGATGACTACTCAAGGTATGGAGACATTTACCTAATGCACCGTAAGTCTGAATGCTTTGAAAAATTTAAAGAATTCAAGGCGGAGGAAGAGAAGCATTTGGGTAAAAGTATCAAATCACTACGATTCGACCGTGGTGGGAAGTACCACTTTAGAGAGTTTAGGGACTACCTGTCACCAGATTGGATTATATCTTAGTTGACTGCATTGGACACTCCGCAGTAGAATGTTGTAGCAAAAAGAAGGAATAGAACTCTTATGGAGATGGTAAGGTCTGTAATGAGTTATTCAGGATTGCCCGATTCATTTTGAGGACTCACATTAGAGACAACGACTTATATTTTGAACTTAGTACCTTCTAAGTCAGTACCTTCTACTTTTATAGAATTGTGGACTAAGCGTAAGCCTAGTTTGAGACATATTTAGATTTAGGAGTGTCCAACACATGTGCTGAAAGGGAACACAGGTAAGTTTGAACCGAGGAGAAAAGTTTATTTCTTTGTCAAGTATCTCAAGGGAACCAAGGGTGATTTATTTTATAATCCGAGGGATCAGAAGGTCATTGTTAGCACTAATGCCGATTCTTAAAAGAAGATTATATTATGGACCACATGCCTAAAAGTAATATTATTCTGGAAGAATTGAGAGGAAATACTAGTAAAACAGAAGAGGAATCACAAGTCACCGATATCCCATTACCTCGTTGTAGTGGGAGAATTATCGGGATAGATGCAGATATTGAATAGGGTGCTATAATTAACCTGCCAAATGAGCATGTGAGTAATGGTGCACAAGGTTCAGATTCTGCACATCGTGTTACTGCTAGTACACAGATACATATAGTGCCTCATCGTAGTGGGAGGGTTGTTCATCAACCTGGTCGGTATATGTTCTTGAAAAAGTCTTTTAACAGGATCTCGACAAAATTAGATATCAAACTCTGTAACTATAATGAAGCACTCCAAGACAAAGATGTAGATCTTTGGCAAAAGGCTATGAATTTAGAGATAGAATCTATGTATTCTAATCAGGCCAGAGAACTTGTAGAATCACCAGAAAGGATAAACCCATCGGATGCAAATAGATCTACAAAAGAAAGAGAGGAGCAGATAGAAAGGTTGAAACCTTTAAAGTTATGCTTGTTGCAAAAGGGTTCACTTAAAAAGTAGGAATCGATTATGAGGAAACTTTTTCGCTGGTATCCATGTTTAAGTTTATCCTGATTCTCTTATTCATTGTGGCTCATTTCGATTACAAAATATGATAAATGGATGTCAAGACAACTTTTCTTAACGAAAGTCTTGACGAGTGTATCTATGTGGTATAACCAGACAATTTCATAGAAAAGGGCTAGAAGCACAAGTTAAGCAAACTTAAGAGATCCATTTATGGACTTAAGTAGGTATCGAGGTCTTGGAATACTCAGTTTGATCAAGCCATAAAGTTTTATAATTTTGATAAGAGTCTAGATGAGTTCTATGTGTACAAAAAGCATGACGGAAGTGTGGTAGTCTTTTTAGTATTTTATGTAAATGATATCTTGCTCATCGAAAATGATGTAAATGTGTTATCTTCAGTAAAAATATGATTATCTGGGCAGTTCGATATGAAAGATTTGGAAAAAGCCAGTCACATCTTTGGGATCAAGCTTATGCGAGATCGAAAACAAATGATGTTGGGCTTATCAAAAGCAAAGTATATCGATGATATCTTTGCTCATTTTAGCATACAGGATTCCAAGAAAGGGTTTATCCCTTTCAGGCATGGAATCACTCTATCCAAGGATCAGTGTCCCAAGACACCTGATGAGATAGAGAAGATAAAGGCGATTCCTTATGCTTCGGCAGTAGGAAGCTTAATATATGCTATGCTTTACACTAGACTCGACATCTGCTTTGCTATTGGCATGGTTAGTAGATATTAGTTTAACCTAGGGCAGGAGCATTGAACTGCAGTAAAGAATATAATCAAGTACTTGAAAAGGACTAGAAATTATATGTTGATTTACCAGGCAGATAGTCTAATATCTTTAGGGTTCACAGACTCAAATTTTCAATCAGAAAAAGATTCTCGTAACTTTACCTCAGGATATGTGTTTACCTTAGGAGGTGGAGCTATTAGTTGTAGGAGTGTCATGCAATCCTGCGTTGTAGATTCCACCATGGAGGCCGAGTTCGTGGCAACTTCTAAAGCAGCCAATGAGGCCATTTGGCTCAGGAACTTCCTGTTGGATCTAGATGTAGTGCCTTCAATTCAGTTGGCTATTACACTTTATTGTGACAATAGCAGAGCGGTTGCAAACTCGAAGGAACCAATAGTCCACAAGAAAGGAAAGCACATTAAGCGTAAGTATCACCTACTATGAGAAATTGTATAGAGTGGTGATGTTGCTGTGACCAAGACTGCAATAGGAGACAACCTTACAGATCCTTTTACAAAAAACTTATCGTCTAAGAATTTCGATAGTCATGTAGAGGGCATAGTAGTCACATGTATGGGAATATGGTTTTGAGTATAAGTGGGAGATTGTAAGGGTTGTATACTGAAAATCATAAATTTTATTTGGTTTTAGTATTTAATTTAATTTTAATAAAATTAATTTTTTTATTTTATGAGAATCTTAATGAGCAATGTATGCAATATTATTTCTTTTAATGTTATGCATGGATGTCCTTTATTATGTACAATATTTAATCTGGTGTATAGAGTACGGATTGCACACAGAAGACCAGATTATAGGTTCTTGCAGAATATAAATTTTTGTTCAAAATTTAGATAAAATTGGACAAACCATTGGTACGACTGTAGCACAGAGTTTTAGTAACCTTGTCTTGGTTACATGGAACAGATAATAGCGTCATTTATTGTTTCGACTTGCTGTGCTAGTACACTTTGTGTGTATTGAACAGGACCACATTGGGTTAATTAATTTTATACTGACTATATACATTAATTTACACCCCAATGTTAGTATGAGTGTTTATGCTTTTAATCTTGATTCATTAGAGGGTGCGATCTTTTACGGGTTAATATTCTCAGTGAGTTGGATAGCGGTATTAAATATATGGTGAATATTAATTATTATCGGAATCCACGTCCTTATTGTTCGAGATTGATGATACTCCCTTAAAAAAGCTTATAAGTTTTGACCAGGCCAAACTCTACAGATGAATTTAATTATCTGGCCATCAAATAAATTAAGCGGAAGGGCTTAAGAATTTTTAAGAAGCCGATTAAATTAAATTGTTAGTAACTAATTTAATTGGTGAATATCAAGAATCTTAACGTGAGGAGATGAGTTAAACATTTAATAATAAGAGCTTGAATAATCAGTTTTGAGAATGTGGCTAGGCGTCCAATTACGATTCTTTAGTGATATGAATTGTAATTTATGTTTTTATAAAATTATCTCACGGGTAGGTGAATTTTTATTATTATATTAGAAGTCCAAGTCATATTTACTCCACAGGTCCCAGTTGTAACCCTATATATATACGGTTATGCTAACCTTAACCTATATTACATTTATTATTGAATTAGGATTTCCATGTAAATCCTAGGTGGCTAGATTAATAAGTTCAAGATCACGGTAGATCGTAGCCCACTCTACGTTTGTGACTCGCATCCAAGAATACAGTAGAAGGCTTGATTGAGACTTTAACTCGAAGGATTCACATTCGTGGTTGTTGCAGTAATCAAAATTATTCTACCATATTTCGAAAGGTATAATCCCGTATCTAACTTTGGAAGTACGAGTTTTATTTTGATCGTTTGACATCAAAAAGTTTTAAATTGGAGCCTGTTTTGGCGATTGCCCGTCCAATATATTTTTATCAAAAAAATCGTATTCAAATAAATGATCTTGGCAGTTTGCCTCCAAAAAGTTGGAAGTCATAGAAGACTCAGCTCTGGTTGCATCCTAGGCAAAGGGAGAGTGGAAGGTTAAAGTAGAAAAGCTGGTTCAGTATCACCGAGAGCTCGAGCTAATAATCCCCTGCTTTGAAAATGTGGTATTCATTCATGTTCCAAGATTGCAAACCAAGTTCGCCGATGCCTTGGCCACTCTAGCATTAATGATGGACATACCACCCGGGATAAGAATGAGGCATTTGAAAATTCAACAAAAGGATGTACGCGTGATCAGCAACATCACTATTTCCAAAGAAGCCAATAACGGGTTACCATGGTATCATGACATTTGGAATTTCATCGAGAAAGGAGAATATTCGAGCCAAGTCAGTAAAAAGGACTAAAGAGCTATCATGAGACTTACTGCTCTGTTCGTAATCTATAGGGGAAAAATGTACAAAAGAGAATATCCAGGAGTTAATAAGCTTTATGTCAACACGGAAGAGGGAAGCGAGGTGATGAAAGAAATTCATAAAAGAGTTTGCAGACCTCACATGAGCGGGATGATGCTGGCTAAGAAGATCCTGCGCCAAGGATATTTCTGAATGACCATGGAAGTGGACTGCCATTAGTTTGTCTGAAGGTGCTGAAAGTGCCAGATCCATGCAAACCTCATGCATGTATCGCCATCTCAACTGTATAACATGACCTCGCCCTAGCCATTCTCAGTCTGGGGAATCGACGTAATAGGCAAGATTACACCCAAGGCATCAAATGGGCACGAGTTTATTCTCGTGGCAATTGATTACTTTACAAAGTAGGTTAAAGCTACCTCTTACTCAGTTTTGAAAGCCTCTCAAGTAACTACGTTCATCAAAGAAAATCTCATATGTCGGTACGGAATCCCACATGAGATAATTTTTGACAACGGTTTTCACTTTCAAGAAGAAGTACTAAATCTCTTGTAGGAGTATCGAATTGTCAGCAATAAATCTTTGCCATACAGACCACAAACCAATGGAGCTGTGAAAGCTATAAATAAGAATGTGAAGAAGATCCTACAGAAAACAATAGAAAGAAGCAAGGATTGGCGAGAAAAGTTACCATTTGCGCTTTGGAGATACCAGACCTCGATTAGAACTTCCATTAGAGCAACGCCCTATGCCTTGGTCTACGGAATGGAAGTAGCTTTGCCCATAGAATTGGAAGTCCCATCTCTAAGAGTAATAGCTGAAAGCAATATCTCCAAGTCAGAATGGAAGAGGGACAAGTTCGAAGAGTTGCTCTTTTTTTACAAAATGAGGATTAAAGCTCTGTTCCATGTTCAATGATATCAGAGAAGGATGACTCGAGCATTTAACAAGAAGGTTAAGTCTCGAAACTTGAAGGAAGGTGATCTAGTCCTCAAAGAGATCAAAGCTCCCATCTTTGATCCAAGGGGAAGTTCAAGCCTAATTGAGCCAAACCCTATCTCATCAAGACTTTGATGTCAGGAGGCGCTTCCATCCTTATGGATTTGGATAAAAATGTTTTCTCGATACCTATCAATTCAGACCAGCTTAAAAGATTATACCCCTAAGGAAAAGCCCACAAAAGGAGAGCATTAATACTCGAGTGTAACTCAGCCTTAAACTACGTTATAGCCTGATTCCCTCCCTTCGGGATACGTAGGCAGCTTCTGTTAGAAGTTTTGCCCAAACCTTTGTTAAGAATTCCCTCTTTGTAACCATGTTTCAAGTAGTTGATCAATGCAAAAGCTTGTTTTAAGTTTCTCTAATAAGATGATAATGTTGTAAGAACAGAATTTAAAAAGCGATCGTAAACCAAAAGTGGGGAAAACTTTCATTAATGAGTTTACCAATACAGTTTTCAAAAGATATAAGAGAGGCTCGCAAGTCCTTATCCTAAGAAACTAAAAAGAAAAAATAAGAAAAATATTAAGGTACAATAAAACACGATCAATTCCTCCTTCTCTTTGCACCTCCCTCTTACCCTATCCTGCACCCTGTCTCTACTTGCAGCAAAGCCTTGTAACTTGCAGACAACTCGCTGTCAAAATCACTACTAACTGGTATCCTCAGTTGAGAAGACCAAGCCCACTGATACTAACCCAAAAAAGGAAGCCGGTAAGGGTGACTATATAGATAGCCCATAGAAGTCTTGGGACAAATCTGGGTACACCCAAGCTGGTAAAGAATGCAAGAAGGATGATAGAAGGTGGCCATCTTCAAGCTCACCAATAGGACCCCTGAATGGCCCACAGTCGCAGTAGTTATGAAAGATATCTTCAGCTAGGGGCACAGCTAGGAGAAGTCCTCCCTGGTCAAAGAACTCAAATAATCTTGCCAAGCAGTTTCGGTAGAGCACAGTCGATAAACCTGACGACGAATGAAGGATCTCACACTATGACTATCAGACATGGGCTTCTCCAGCAAATTCACTTTCTCCATCAACCAAACCCGAGAGAACAAAGAAAAAGAAAAGCTAAGTGGAAAAATCTAGGAGAATAAAGAAAAGGAGAGCTAAGCGAAAAAATAAGAGAAAACAAAGAAAAATGAGAGCTGAGTGGAAAAACCCGAGAGAAATATAGAAAAAGAGAGTTGAGAGACTACCAGCAGCAGGAGAGCGCTAATGGCAAAATAAGGGTCACCCTCGGAGTATACTATATCAAGACCCAGCAACGTTTCGACAAGAACCAACGGGATAAGATCTCAGCCCTCGTAGATCTGATGAGCCACATCTACCAAGGAAGAGCTAGCTTGCTCGTCTGAAGGTTCCAAGAGGAAGCGAGCCAAAAGACAGATGCAAAGAGCATATATGTGTTGAAGCTGAAAAGGGAAGTCTTCAAGAGAGCCTCGAGGCCCGAAGCGATCCACGATCCGAGCCACATCGAGGAATCCGTCGTGAGGCAGCTTTGGCCAGGGCGTTTGCTCGGCAGTTCTTTTCTCTCGGCACTGGCGTGATTCAGAAATACTCGAGGTTCTGACTTATCCTTTGGGCTACCTTCTGGTAGGTTGCCATCCTATCCTCTTTTTCTTCAAACTCGCCCTGTACATGCCCAACCACTAGCTGAGAATCACTGTAGATCTTTACCTACTCAGCTCCTACTAGTTGGGCTAGTCTCATTCCAGTGATGGCTGCTTCATACTCGGCCTCGTTGTTGGTGGTTTTGAAGCAAAAATGGAGTGAGCATTCCAGCATGTCCTCTTCGGGAGATATGAGGACGATTCTAGATCCACTTGCCTCTGCATTGGCCGACCCGTCCACATATACTTGCCAAACTCGCTCTGCGTCAAACTTCTCAAACTCGGTAGGCGTAGAGAGACTTGTTGCTTCCACACTCTGTGAATTTGCCTCTATTGTAAACTCTGCTACGAAATCGGTGAGGGCCTATCCCTTTATGGCTGCTCAAGGCTGGAATTTGATGTCAAATTCCCCCATCTCTAGGGACCATTTTTCCACTCGACCAGAGAGATCAGGCTTTTGTATTATCTATCGTAGGGGCTGGTCGGTTAGTACGACCACAATATGGGCTTGGAAATAGGGGTGTAGCCTCTTTGCCGAGATAACTAGTGTGAAGGCTAGCTTGTCTAGTCTTGGGTACCTGGCTTTGGCTCCTCGGTATGCTTTACTAATGTAGTACACTGGCATCTACACTCCTTCTTGATCCTTCCTAACCAGAGCAGCGCTCACTGCTGACTCAGATGCGGCTAGATATAGGAACAAGTCCTCACCGAGACTTGTTCGGGATAGTAGAGAGGGGGAAGATAGGTCTTCCTTTAGTTCCTCGATTGCCTTTCCGCATTCTTCCCACCACTCGAAAGCCTTTTTAAAACCTTAAAGAAGGGAAGGGATGGGTCGGTCGCCTTTGAGATGATCCGATTAAGTGCCGCTATTCTACAGGTGAGTTTCTGTACTTTATCTCCTGGATTGGCTTGATCTTTTCTAGGTTAGCCTCTATTCCCCTTTGACTCGCCGTGAAGCTGAGAAACTTTCCCCTAATTACAATGAAAGCACGTTTGGCCGGGTTTAGACTCATATCGTACTTCTCTAGCACTTGGACGGTCTCCTCTAGGTCAGCCAAATGATTTGTAGCTTCTCTGCTTTTGGTCAGCATGTCATCCACATAGACTTTCATATTTCTCCCAAGCTGTTTGTTGAACATGTAGTTCACCAGACGCTAGTAAGTTGCCCCAACATTCTTGAGACAGAAGGGCACAACACTATAGCAATAGAGCCCTCCGTTGGTGATGAATGACATTTTTTCTCAGTCATCCGAGTACATCCTGATCTGGTTGTACCCCAAGAAGGCACCCATAAAGCTGAGTCGTTCATACCCTGCAGTAGAGTTCACCAACTGGTGGATCCTGGGCAAAGGATAGCTATCCTTAAGGTAAGCTTTATTCAAATCAGTGAAATCCATGCACATTCTCCATTTATCATTGTGCTTTTTTATTGGACCAACATTTGCTAGCCAGTCTGGATACTGTACCTCTTTGATGAACTTTGCTTCTAGCAACTTATTGACTTCAGCTAAGATTGCTTCATTTCGTTCTTTGCAAAAGTTCTCAACCTTTGCTTGACTGGTCGATAATTTGGGTTCACGTTGAGTTTGTGCTTCATGACTTTTGGCCGTATGCCCGACATATCCTCATGTGTCCAAGCAAACACCACCCGATGCTGTTGTAAAAATTGCACTAACTATAGCTGCTTGGTCTCTGGTAAGAGGCTGCTGATAAATACTTTACGGTCTAGTCGGTTGGCGTCAAGGGGAAGGCTTAGGAGCTGCTCTACCAGTTCAGGCCTCTCTCCCTTATTCTCTTGTCGAGACTCTAGCATCTCAATTGTCAACAATTCCTTGGCTTTTGGTCCCCTGAGGGATGTGCCATGGCATTCTCTTGCCGTAATTTGGTCAGTCCTGAGTTGCCCAACCCCATGAGGGGTCGAGAACTTCATGATTAGGCTGAATGTGGATGTAACCACCTTGAAGAGGATAAGGGCTATTCTCCTCAATATGGTGTTATATGCTGATGGACAGTCGATCACCAAGAACGTAATTTGTCAAGTAGAATAACTCAGGCTGACCCCCATAGTAAAAGGCAGCTCAATAGCACCAAGAGGTTGGATTCGCTCTTCGGTGAACCCCACCAGCGGGGATCTGACTGAGGTCAATTGGTTTCTGTCAATGTTGAGCTGCTCAAAGGCTTTTAGGAACAGGATATCTGCTGAGCTCCCGTTGTCTATTAGTATTCGTCATACTCTGTAGTTGGCCAATATCATTGTAAACACCAGGGGATCATCAAGGGGGTGCTAAACCCCTTCTCCATCATTCTTTGAGAAGGTGATCACCTCTTCTCCTGCGTCTGTCTGGCTTCTAACCGAGCGACTGGTGGTGAGGACTTCTATCGGCACCTCAGCTTTTAACTTTCTCGAGTGGGCCTTTCTAGAGGGGCTAGTATCTCCCCCGCCGAAAAACTCGCCGGATATCACCTAGACTTCTCAAGCAATTTCTTAGTTGTTCGGGGGTTCCTCTCGCGCTTTCCTTGGCTCCTCCTTTCCTGGTCGATCATTCATAAACCGACGTAGCTGACCCTTTCAAATCAGTGCCTCTATCTGTTCTTTTAAATCAAAGCAGTCCTTTGTGTTTTGCCCATGGTCCTTGTGAAACCTACAATACTTGTCTTCGTTCTTCCGGTCAGGTGTAGTTTTTAGTTTCTTCAGCCATTTTAGGTCTGGATCTTCACGTATCTGCAATAGAACCTGGTCAATAGGTGTGTTCAGGGTGTATACCTCTTGAATCAACTAGCCAAAATGCGAGGTCTTTTGCTATCCGAGTTCTTGGAATTTCCCCGTTCATCATCTCTCGGCCTCCTTGGTCGACCAGCTTCGTTTGGTTGATGGCGCTCGGACCTCTTTTTTTGCTCGGGTATGGCCTTATCTTTCCTTGCGTTCATCACATTCTCTGTATTCATGTGTCTTTGGGCCTTGGTCATCAGCTCGGCCATGCTTTCAGGCGGAGCTTTAGATAGGGAGAATAAGAACTTCGTGGGCTATATCCCTCCCATGGAGGCTGTTAAAGCCACATTGTCATCTACATCATCAACCTCGAGTGTCTCTGCGTTGAATCGGGACACATAATCCTTGAGAAATTCCCTGTTCACTTACTTAATGTTCAACAGGTAGGTGGCCGATCGACGCTTCCTTTGACCACCGATGAAGTGTCCTATGAACCATTTGCTGAGCTGATTGAACGTGCTGATGGATCTGGGCTTGAGGCAACTAAACCAGACTCAGGATAACCCTTTCAGGGTGGTAGAGAACGCTCGTCACATAATCTCGTATGGGGCTACATGGAGGTACAAAATGGATTTGTAGGTCTCCAGATGGTCTAAGGGGTCTTTAGTCCCGTCGAAGGCCTCCATCTAAGGCATCTTGAACTTTGAAGGTAGGGGCTCCAGCATTATCATAGGTGAGAACAAGAGATTATCCCTTTGCACTAGCTCATCTACTCCTCCGGTCTTTTTATCTTTCATCGCCTCCATCACGTTTTGAAGCTGCTCCCTCGTTCGCCTCATTTTGAAGCCTTCCCGGTGTGATGGGTGTCCCCGACCTTGGGGCCAGTTTGTCGACTTTCTACTTCTTCACGAACTTGGAGATTATTGACATTTACCTTCGGACCCTGCCCCTAGCTCGGGGGAGGATCGACGTTGGCGAGGTCATGCTGGCCCAGAATTTCTCGATTAGGGCAACCAGGATTATCTTCCTCGGTTCCTAGGAGTCTGCCCTAGGCAGGTAGGGGCCTTATCGCCTGATCCTCGAGTCGCTGGTGGAGAGCATGCATTTGTTGTGCTAACTCATGGATCATGTATGTTAGATCAACCAATTGTTGGTCGATGCGTGCGTCGGTGGCTCCGTTCATCGCCGGAGGGTGTTAGCGATTATTGTTAGAGGTCATGGCTTGGGTTTCCACCATCAAGAGTATCAAGAGAAAGAGGAAATGTTTCCCACAGATGGCACCAAATGGTGATACCTCGACTGTGGTCCGAATCAAATGAGTCGATCTCTGGATCTCGCCAATCCTAGGGAGCTAGAAAATAAGAACAAAAAACTAGCACCGGTGGGGTACTGGCCGAATGCCCTTTGATTCTTAAGTTAGCTTTCTAGTTTTTTGGAATAGCTAACTCAAATGAAGGATGTATATTCTCACATACCTCGAGACGGAGGAGTTTGCCTTGTTTAAGTAGAGGTCTGGATACTAATGGTGTTCAATCCCCCATATCTTAGGTAGAAGATGGCGTCGCATCCCTGATATTTCTCGCCGACCACCATTCATGGGAATAGGTTCCTGAATACTCGGCGTTAGTTTCTCCATCATGGTGAGCTGGTGCACTCGGGTGACCATTCAGTCGAATACCCTTATCCTGTCTGGTTGGTCATTTGGTCATAGCTCGACCGATACCCATCACCAATAGTATGAGAAATTTCTTATACCGTGATGCAGGGCATGAAAAGTTTTGTTTTTTTTACGAAAATATGAGAACTATTTCAAAATCTAGTATGAGAAATTTATCCTACATATTTTTTTAATTTTGTGGTTCTTAGTTTTAAATGAAATGAACAACTTATGAATAAAAAATTTATCAGTATAATTTTTTTTTCCAACATAATGAGAAATTTCTCATACCTTAAGTTAATGTATAAGAAAATTGTCATGTACGATTTTTTTTTTTAAAAAAAAACATTACACTTGAAAGTTCAGCAACATAATATTTATCTTCATCTTGATACATGGTGTGAGATATTGCTCATATACTATTTGAGAAATCTCTTGTAAAGACATTCTTAATTGTCATAATGCATTGTGTGAAAACTTTTATACTTTAGCGCAGAATATAAGAAACTTCTCATACAAAGTATTGAGAACATGTGGAAAAAAAGAGAATAAGCAAAAGAAATATGAAAAATTCTTAAAAGTGTGATTATGTTTTCTTTTATTTTGCATAAAAAAAAAAAGAAAATAGAAGTAACATAAGGCACACTAATAGTTTTATTTGAACAAGAGTAGAGAACATTTAACATGATATATATAATAGTATTGGGAAACACAAAAATAGATAAATTGAGTAAGAAGTTAACTTATTAATTTTTCTTTTGCTTTGTTCCCCAGCTTTAAGATAAAAAACAATTAGCTATTTAGTGTCCTATTTTAAAAAATATAAGTGATGTAGTTTATTGCTTAAATATTGACTTAGCTTGTTGTCTTTTATGTCAATAAGTTAATTTAAGTGAATTTATTGAATTTTTTTAGCAAGCGAGGCTTTATTATCTAAGAATTTATAATTTTTCACAATTTTAAAGTTAAACATAGTTCTTGGCTATTAGATCTTAACGAGTAAATTTTAAAAATGTAAATCTTACAAAAAAAATAAAAATTATAACATTTTAAATTTTAAAGACAATTAAAAAATATATCCTGCAACTCATAAGGTGACCTTGTCATTCTTCCATAAAATTATTTTTAAAAAAGTACATAAAGTGCCCTTTATCGCTACCCATAGGTAGGCTTATTACTGTCCTATTACCTTCAGCTTGCTCGGTGCATTCGGTCATCCACCTTTCAGTGATTGTAGTAATACTCTTATTAATAATAATTTATACCGATATACTTTTTAAATGACTTTCGCAATAAAAAAGTAAAAAATAAAAAAAATCTGACAAAAAATCTAACCAAAAAAATATATATATATATAAAAAAAACGTATCAAATCTACCAATTATGTCGTCGCTAGAGGCCTCCTTTGACTTGCTACCACTTTATGACATTAATCACAAACACTTAATAAAATCAATAATCTTAGGTATTAGGTATAATACTGTAACAAGTTTATTTTTTTTATAAATTAATTAGCAGGCGAGCTCACACGATGCGTGTGCAACAATATGATATATAAGATTTAATTGTTTTTAATTATTACTTGCTAGGTAAATCACAGATAAATGATATTAGTTTTAAATATTAAAAATAATATACGATAATAAAATCTATGCATGAATACAAAAACCATGATAAGTGCTACTGCATGGTTATTATTTTAAGCTAAGCAATTGAAAAATTATCATACCTAAAATTTTTAAAACTAAAGATTCAATGAAATGGGAGTTAGCCGTGAAAGATCAAATGACTTCATTATTGACAAATTTGACTTAGGAGCTTAAAGAAAAACATAAGAAAAAAATTTCTTACAAGACAAGTGGGTATACAGAATAAAGGGATAGCATTATGGCAACAAACACAATAAAGTGAGATTGGTTGTGAAGAGATTTTAGCAAAGGAATGTGTCGATTATGTAGAAATTTTTTCTCTAGCTGTAAAGCTGACAACAATCAAACTGGTATTGAGAATTGTGATTGCATAGAATTTATATCTTGAACAGTTGGATGTCAAAATCGTATTCCTTCTTGGTGACTAGGATGAATATATTTATATGCATCAACTATTGGAGTTTCTAGTCAACAAACCCCAAATAGGACGTCGAGATAAGCAATCACAAACACAAATAAGGAATAGGAACGAGAAAAAATTACACAACAAACACACGATGTACGTGGTTCGACAACTATCCATACGTCCACGGATGCTGCGAATTTTCACTATGTAGAGCAAAGATACAAGTTACAAGAGTCTTACACTTATTTCTGTGCCTCTCACAAGTCTCTCCACAACTCTTATACTGAATACTACAGCATAACTATATGAAAAGCCTAGATTAAAAATGATCTGCGCTGGCGGAGCTCAAGCACCTTGCAAGCGCCCAGTGAACGCTAGCTTCTGGATAGTCTGGCTCTCAAGTGCCCTGCGAGCGCCCAACGAGTGCTAGCTTCTGGACTGGTGGGCGTTCAAGCACCCAGCGAGCGCCAGCTTCTGAACTGCTTGGCACTCAAGCGCCCAGCGAGTGCTCTACAAGCGCCGGCTTTTGAAATTTCGTGCCCGATGCTTATTAGGCTCCACACATTCCAACAATCTCCTACTTGAAGACTAATCCAGCAACTGACCTAATACCGTTATCAGTAAACTTTTTCGTCTCATAGAAAATAAACCCAAGAGTATCAAACCCCGTCTTCAAGCTAGAAGGCTGACTGAAGCCGAGCATAACTTTAGTTTCTCGATAGTGACCGTCTTTGTTAATATGTCAGCTAGATTCTCATACCACAGATCTTTTCCAAAGATAACACCCATTGGTCCAAAAGCGAGTGAATGAAATGATACCTTAATTGAATGTGCTTTGCCCTAGAATGAAATATCGGGTTCTTCGCAAGATGAATGGCACTTTGACTATCACTGAATAGAACATTGCCCTTCTTCTTCTTACCGAATTCATCTAAAAAAAACTATAACCAAGTCATTTTCTTAGTGGCTTCAGTAATGGTGACATACTCGGCTTCTGTCATAGATAAAGCCGTTATCTTTTACAACTGAGACACCCAACTGACTGTCGTACCCCTCAATGTAAACACATATCCTGTTGTACTTTTTCTATGATCTGTTTCACCACCCAAATCCGCATCCACATAATCGTGTAAATCCATCAGAGTCCGTTTGAAACACAACGCCGCATCTATGGCACCTCTATGATATCTTGGAATCCATTTCACTACTTTCCAATGCTTCTTTCCAAGATGGCTCATGTATCTTTTGATGACTCACACTGCATGTGATATGTCTGGCTTGGTACAAATAATAGAATACATTAGATTTCTAACGGTTGAGGCATATGGAACCCGTTGCATGTACTCCTGCTCCTCAGTCTTAGGTGACTGATTCTTAGCAAGTCAAAAATGACTAGCCAAGAGCGTACTCACAGGTTTTACATTCTGCATGCTAAATCTGTTCAAAATCTTCTTCACATATTCTCCTTGTGATAGCATCAAAGTTTCTATAACTCTGTCCCTCCTATTCATCATCCCAAGAATATGTTTTGCATTACCCAGATCTTTCATTTTAAAATGTTCTAACAGCTGACCCTTTAAGTTCATTTATCTTTTGCATGCTTGACCTGACAATAAGAATATCGTCGACATGCAAAAGTAAAATAATGTAACTGTCATCAAACCTCTTGAAATAGAAACAATAATTTGCCTGGCATCGTACAAAATTGTTCTGGCTCATAAACGCATCGAATTTCTTGTAGCACTGTCTCGATGCCTGTTTCAAACCATACAAGTTCTTCTTGAGTTTGCATATCATCTCCTCCTTTCCACATGCTGTAAATCCTTACTGCTGCTTCATGTAAATATCTTCGTCCAAATCACCACGTAGCTATGTCGTCTTCACATCCATCTGCTCAAGGTACAGATCTTCAGCTGCCATAACTCCCAGCACAATTTTGATTGTCGTCAACTTCACAACTAGTGAAAATATTTTTGTATAGTCGACACCCTCTTTCTGTTGAAACCCCTTCACAACTAACCTGGCATTGTACCGTTTGTTGCTGTCATGTTCTTCCTTGATTTGCTAAACCCACTTGTTATGTAAAGCCTTCTTTTCTTGCGGTAGTTCAGCTAATTCCCAAGTCTGGTATTTTATGAGAGAATTCATCTCATTCTGTGTAGCTAACTCCCACTTGACGAAATCATTAATCTACATTGTCTCATCATAACTTTCCAGTTCACCCCGGTTAGATAGCAACAAATAATACAACGATAGAGAATACCATTATGTAGGTCTGGCGACTCTAGTAGGCTGTCTCAACTCCATCGCAAGAGTATGCGCTTCTTCCTGCTAAACTATATTTTTAGGGTTATTTTGCACCCTACTATGCACATCCTTTTCAAAAATTTCCTCTAGCTCTGCTTGTTCAGAATCTATAGGACAAATATCAGAAACCACATTCCTATCCTTATACATGACCTTTTCGTTGAATACAACATCCCTACTATGAATGATTTTCCAATTCTAATCATCCCAAAATCGAAAACCAAACTCGTATGTGTCGTATCCAATAAAAGTACATTTGACAAACTTAGGTTCTAGCTTATTCCTATCACCAACACTGACATGAATATAGGAAACATAGCCAAAAACTTTTAAGAATGACATGTTTACCTCCTTACTACTATAAGTTTCTTTAGGTATCTTTCCCTCCAAAGGGACATATGGACCACGATTCACCAAATAAGTTGCAGTGCTAACTACATCAAGCTAGAACATCTATGATAAACCAGAGTGTATCATCATGCTTCTGGCACGTTCGGTCAATGTTCTATTCATCCATTCAGCAACCCCGTTAAGCTGAGGTGTTCTTAGAGGAGTCTTCTCCATTTGATTTCGTTCAAAGTATATAACTCTTTGAACCCAGTATCAATATACTTCCCACCATTGTTTAATCTCAAGCACTAGACTTTTAGACCTGTTTCATTCTCTACAAAAGCTTTCCACTTCATAAAAGTAGCAAGCACATTGGATTTATTTTTCAAAAAATAAACCCATACATTTCTTGGCGAGTCGTCAATGAAATTGACAAAATAAGATGAACCCCCAAGTGATAAGCCTAGTGTCAATCCCCATACATTTGTATGAACAAGCTCTAGCCGTTCTATTTTCAAAGTTCTGTCGGGTTTAGAAAAATTGACCCTTTTTGTTTCCTGAAGATACAGTCTTCACACAAATCCAAATCAATAAATTTCTGCCCCGAAAACTTTTCACCTGACAGTAGTGTCTTCATCCCTTTCTCGCTCATGTTTCTAAGCCTTCGATGCTTGAGATTTGAAATAATTTTAGTATCAACAATAGATATGAGACTTCTATTGTTCGTCTTCATGTACAAAGTACCTTCTTTCTTTCACTAAGCAACCACAAGTGATCCATTTGATAGTATATGTGTAATCCCAAGAGGGGGGTAAATTGGATTTTTTTTAAAAAAAAATTGTTTAACTATAAGAAGCCAAGTATAACTATTAGTTCACTTATAAGCAAGATGTATTAATACACAAACATATTTTTAGGTATGACTTCTTGTTAAAAAAAAAAACACAAGTAGTTTTTAATTGACAAAAAAAAAAGATTCAAAAAGATTTAAGAGCAAATGAAGATGTTAATATTTAAAGCCCTTTTTGTTTGAAGATTAAAATGTAAATGTACTTCAATTTTAACTCATAATATTTAAACATTTTTGTCAACTAGATTCAACTTTTCTTGTTTTAAAAATGAAAGTACAACTTTCAAGTTTAAAACTTTTTAAATATGACTTCTAGATTAAGATACAAGAATATTTTAATTTGACAATGGTCCTTGCAAAGTGAAATGATAAGATTCAAAACTTTCTAGCTTTAAAAATTAAAGGATGCAAGAAATAAATGATTTAAGTGCAAGCGTATGTGAAGCAATGACAATGAACAATATAATAAAACAAATAAAAGAAATGAGCAAGTTAGAAGAAGAACACCACGATTTTTACAAATTTCGGCACAAAGGCCTACGTCCTTGCCTCAAGCAAACCACTATGAGGATTTCTTACTACCTCTCCTTCAATAGGCGGAGGAGCCTCTCTCCTTAGTCTAGGCGGAGTAACCTCTCTTGAGAATGTATAATTCTTAAGCAATCCAATCCTTATAGGCGGAGTAGCCTCTTTTACGAAATGCCTTTCTCAAATACAATGCAACAACAAGAGGAATGTGTATAAAGGATTTGCTTCTACAATGAGAAGATGAGTACAGACAATGAAACACTAACTCACTTCTTAATGGAATATAACAATGAAGCTCAAAGAAAAATCTAGTAATTCTTTTCTCTCAAAAATATGAATGAAAAAGTCAAGAATTTGAATGAATGAAACAAGATTCCAAGACTCATTCACTTTGTTTATGAGTGAATGAAGCAAGGGCTCTATTTATATGCCTTAAAATCAGACTAGCCGTTGGGCTAAATAGGGTATTGTCAAACTATTCATTTTCAGCAAAAATTCAAATTTTAACTAGTTTGGTCAACTGGACTTGACTTCAGTCGACTGGACTTCAAGGGTCAGTCGACTGAACTGCTTTAGATCTAAAAATACATATTTGGTAGTTCAATCAGTCGCCTGGATATAAAGTCTCAGTCGACTGGACACTTAAAAATCCAGATTTTTATTTTTCAAAAATATTTTGATCACTTTTTGTTTTGGAAAAATATTTTAAAGACTTTTAGGAATCCTATGAGCTTCAAAAGTAATATTCATGAAATTAGTGAATGTACATAAATCCTAAAAATAAAATTTTTAATTTGTTCTTCAATCCTTCAATATCTCAACTCTTGCATTTGTTCCAAAACCTTGTCGCCAAAGAGTATAATTTGAAATTATGCGTAATGGCTTCCACTTTGTATTTTGAATTGTGTTAAGCGTGTATTTTCTGTAAATAATCTCAATTTTCACAATTAGATACATATGTTTATTATTATCAAAAATCGGTCATTAAAGTCTTGTTAGACCAACAATCTCCCCCTTTTAAATGATGACAAATATAGAGAAAAATAATATAGGAAAGCTTAGATAAAGCTCCCCCTATCAATAAGCATGAAATAATGATCTTTGCGAGTTGAATAACTCCCCCTTTCAATATGCATAATTGTGAAGATATTGAATTTCATTTCATTCATACGACTTGTTCCACAAAATATTTTCCCATTTTGAAGGATCTTTTCAAATGTTAAGCCCTTTTCAATCATTCATTTGAATATAAGATTGAATTAGTAACATGCATATATCCATTCAAATATCCAATATCAATCATATGATAAACCATTCATAAACATAATACCATCCATAAATAATATCCAAGCATGATCATAAGATAAACAATATTCAAAAACTAAGAGTATAAGAGTAGCATAAATACATGATCCAAAATAATGCTCTCCAAAAGATAATTAAGAAGATAAAGATGCTTTCCTTCCTTTTTGCTCACTTGGTTCTCCCCATTTTGTCATGATAAAAAAGAAGTGGAGGTAGAGGGAACCTCGTCGTCATTGCCATCACCATCATCCTCAGGTGAAGTGGCGTCAAAGGGAGGAATGCCTAGGGCATCCTCAATGCGAGTGAGGCGGGAGATGATTCTAGCAAGCTTTTTATAAACACTTTTGGAAAAGGATTTGACCAATTTCTTTAAAAAAGAGCGTGTGACAAGAGCAGTGTCATCAGCGGTGGTAGAAGCAGATGGAGGTATTGATGGAGCATGAGGAGAAGGTGCATTAGCCTGTGCATAGGCAGCATCTTCATCCTCTTCACCTTCACGATCTTACACTACTTGAGGAGCTTTCCTAGGATTTTTGGGTAGCCATTGTCCATTTTGTAAACGATAACCCATTTGCTTTAAAGTGGTGGCAGTAAGAAAGTCAGAATTTTTGGGTGGAATAAAATTGGAAGGAGATGGGGAAAAATCAAAAGACTCAAAAATAGGTGTGAGAAAATCTCCATAAGAAAGAGTATGTCTTTTGGTACTTTCTTTCGAAAGCATTCATTGACATATGAGAGATGAAAGGTCGAGGCATTTTTCCATGTAAATGCACCATACAATGAAGCAATCAAGATAGATGTTACATCTAGGCAACCTAAGAGGGGGGGGGGGGAGGAGTGAATTGGGTCTGAAAAAAAATAATTTAAAAAGTCTTTTCAAAAATCTTTTAAGATTGCAATAAAGCAAGATATGCAATTATATAATCAATGCAAATATTAAAAAATGAGGGATAGAAAAATAGAACAAGACACCAGCGGTTTATAGTGGTTCGGCTTTATCCTAACCTATGTCCACTCTTCAAGATCTCCCTTGAGTATTTTCACTATTCAGAATAATTCCGGGCGTATTCCAAGCCTTTACAAGCTTCAAGATTCTACTTGAGCTATCTGAATGTTTACGGGCACATTCACAA